>VXBT01003636.1:0-37752 GCA_013400235.1 Oriolus oriolus
TATATATATATATATATTTAAAACTGTACCAGACTGAACAGAAGAAATGACTTGTTTCATTCTTTTCCTATGAAATCTTAGTTTCAATAGAACCAATACCAAGTACTTGGGCACACTAAAAGCATCCTATTTTTAAGTCGGCAGTATATGCTCTCACGCTAGTATTTCCAGAAATTAAGTATGATGGGCTTAAAGTGGCAAATCAATCAAACACACTATGAAAAGCAGATAGAAGAGAAAAATGGCTATTCTGTGCAATAACACCTGTCATGTAAATCACTGAAAAAAGTGGAAGTATTAGCAAAGTCAGTGATATGAGCATCAATATTTAATAAGGCTGGGATACAAAAACACAGGAAAAAAAGATGTACCAGAGCGGAAAAAACAAGGATTTAAAAAAATAACTTTAATAATAATAATAATAAAGCTGCTTTAATAATTCTCTAAGCAAAAACCTGTTACACTGTCTATGTCAATTTTGCCACTGCTATTGAGAAATAACTGCAGCTATCATGTGCAGGGTGAGTTTTTTTCCCTTCAGAACTCCCAAACATTAAAAAAGGAAAGCAGCCATAAAAATCATACTTATTCTTGAAGTGTTGGTCCAGAAACACCCCCAAAATCTGCCTATGAAAAAGGCAGATATGAAAGGTCCTGTGCAAATACAGTAATTTGCAACCATTTAAAAATAAGATTATTGTTTCTTAGCAAGACCATCTTTCATAATGTTACTTCTTCCTGGCACGTAGGACCTAAAATATAGGCAATGGTTTAAAGAAATTAAATAACATCAATAGGAGCTGCATTTGATCCAGTTGTAGTATCACACCCATCAGCAGACCCTGTACACAATGCAGATACCTCAAAGCATAACAAAAAAAGTGATACACAAAAACACAAGTGCTTGCTGGACTGAGGTGGGTCACTTCATCATCACCAACACTGATACATCAACATCCAAAAATGCAGTCTGTAACACTGATGTGGTCTGCCCAAAACTAAATACTTTGTGGTTTGAAGGGCTGTCTTTGCTTTGGGTTGTCTAGGGGGTTTATTACCTCTAAGGCACAGGTTTTTTTTTTTAAATATTTTGAGCATTTAAACACATGGGAGGAATTACCAAACTTCCTGATGTCAAAGACAGACTATAAAAAGAGGACATAGGTGTGAGGCACAGAGTGTCCCCACTACCTCAGGCAGAGGGAGGTTTAGGGATGGCACAGAGCTGCAGGGGAGGGCAGGAGAGAGCCCATTGGAGGTCCTAGCCAAGGGGTGCAGGTGAGGAGCTGGGCTAGGGACAAGTTTCTCCCTTGCTTTCACCTCACTAACAGGACATGACACTGACACAAGAAGAGATGATGGATCTGTTTAAGGGATGTAGGAAGATCGAGAGAGAGATCCACCAGTCCTGAATGTAGAAGCTTGCACCTGCTCCTTTACTCTCAGCATTGAATCTGAGACATGTGCTGACTCTTTTGCACACAGGATGGTCAATATGATTTGCTTGAGCTTCAGTAGGTTCCCATAAGAGAGCATTCAGATAAATGGAGACAATAGCTCAAAATTTGTTTTTTTCTCTTGGTTTTATTTTTGAACTCCTGAAGCATAATGTAAATCCACTAAAGTCTTATTTTTCTGCATGAAGAGTTTTGTTTTGGAGATTCTGAAGATGATTAGATGTAATAGTAATGGATTCTGAGCACGGAAATGATGATGTCTACTGCCAGCAAAAATCATGCAAATTTGTAAATGTTTACAAATTCACAAGCTAGACATATGCACCACTGAGACCAATATTGTAGTGCTATATTTAGCTTGCTCCTATTCTCCTCTCAAGATACATATACAATAATAACTTCAAGTGAACAATTTTACTTAGATTAATCCATTTTACTTATACTGCAACAAAAAAGAATGAAAAATTGAGTAGAAATATAGGAGGTGCAAGGCCAAGTGTGAGAAAAAAAGGTGAAAGATCTCAATAAACATAACTTGATTGTTTTTTCCCTTATAAAACATATTACAAATGAAAGTCCACTGCCCTCTATTGACAGCAGTAGTGATTACTTTGCTTACTTGGCATGTGTAATACATCTCAGGGAAGCTCTTTATAGACTCCACAAGAGTCTATAAAAACAAGAATGCAAAGACAAATAATTTTAACATAATAAAAATGCATGTATTTTAGTCCTCCTAATTTTACTAATTCACCCAGAAATTTCAGATTAAAAAAAGCCTGTGATACTGCATCATCTTAGAAGTGTTTAAAATGTAGTCTGTATTCACTCAGACATTTCTAATGGTGAAAGTGTTTTGTCATGCAGGTGCTCATTGTTTCAGATCATGCGCTTGCACATGTGTTAGAAGGGGAGTCATTTGCATGGAAAATATCTTAAGCCCTAATATTTTATTTGGAGAAGTAACATAACCTTTGCACGTGCAAACAAAAGCTACTGAGAATATCTTCACAATCTTCGGTGGCCCTACTGCAGCAGTGACAGCTCTAATTCTCTCTGACGAATGGGCATTTCCTCCAAGGGCCGCTGCACTCACGGGCAGGATGCCTGTGGCACCACTGCCCCCTTAGCTGGGGAATGGGATTGGGCTTGGAGATGGGTATAGCTCTGGTGGAGAAAGAGCCCATTTTCCCCATGGAAAAGCTGCTCCTGAACTGTAGCTAGTTTTGAATTTATGCCCACCAAAGCAAAGCAGAGGAAACATGTCAGTGCTTGTACAGTCATGGGAGCAGACAGAAGCCAGCCTCACTTGCAAGCAAAAGGTCTTTTGAGATACATAGCCAGCAGCCTCAGCTCCACCAAAAGATTTGCAGATAATGAGGTGGAAGGAGAAGTTTCACTTATCATCAAAGTGAAAATTAATCTGCTCTCCAAGAGCTGTCTTGTTAAACTGCAATCATTTAGACATTTTTTTGGGAAAAAAAAGCCCACAACAGGCAAAGTTGTAAAGTCTTCTAGTAATGGGAGAATATTTTGGCAGAGAAATATTAGAAAATCCCTTCCCTTCATGCACACAGTAAAAAAAATCTTCACTGTCTGAACATTAATTTTAAAAAGCCCCTAAAATGCAACCACAACCAATATGGAGAGTGTTCGATTAGCTTTTTTGTTAATGTCAAACATCTCCCTTTGTGACTTTGAAGCAGAACCATAAACAATTTTTCTCCTTTCCAGGTCTTCAGTAAAAGGGTTCTTTTCTGTACTGACAATTTGCAAAGCATCTCCAGCTGTGTGACAGCCACAGCGGGTCATGAGGCTCAGGCTTCTGATGTTACCAAGAACGGGAAAAATAGAGAAGCCCTCCCTCTTAAACACTACTTTGGTTTTGTCATGCTGCATTGTGACACCACCCAGCTTCTGGTGTTCCTTGTTCTTACAGTAGTGATGGCATCAAATCTTTATCTCCAGCATTCAGGACTCTACACTGGGCAAAATTAAATATTTATAAATAATAAATTGATTATATAGGGAGATATTTCAAGAGTAAGCTAAAAAATTGCTTTGTAAACAAAATATAAAAAGTCATCAAGGCAGCAAAACTGAAAGCTTGCATACAGTTGATGCTACATGCAAAATTCAATGCATGAGGATATTTGTCTTTAAATTGCGCCTGTTTCTGTTTTTAGTAAAGTTCTGTTCATGATAACTTCCTTGTTCATACAAAAAAAATCTATAAAATATATATTAATAGATAGTACAAGTTCCAGAATGAAATTCTAAGTAAAATAAAGAGCAATATTGCCATTGATATTACCTTAAAAAGTACAGCGAAAATACCTTTTAGAGTTATTTTTCATTCCAAAGGAAATTTAATTGAAGCATAATATTCACACAGCAAGAATCCCATTTTACTGCATCATAAGAAAAAATGCAGAATATAGAGCGCTAATAGCTTATTTTCTATTTATATATATCAATGCAAATAATTCTGAGCATGTGTATTGCCTGATACTTCCTTATGTATTCTGGAGATACCCAAAAAATAAAAATCTCTTAACACTTAGCAATGCAAATGTGTTTTCTGCACCAGGTTTAAACATCATTTGGCTTCAAAAGCTTTTGCTTTAATGACACAGAATGGACATGATAGGCCTTTGGCGTGTTCTTGCAAGATGTATTACAAAAAGGTTACTGGCACAAGAAAGCCTGGTATTTTAAAAAAGGATGTGTCCCAAGGGTAGTGTTGATCACACAGAGCTGCAACTCAAAGTTAAGAACTATTAATCTTCAATGAGAGTTCTGGTTATTTGCCACACTGTAGCAGAAACAAGTAATTTGGCTCGCACATTAGGAAGCTGTTCTTTCTCAGTCTTACTGTAGCACTTAGGCTGGCAACAGACACCAAACAGAATGATTAGGTTTTCAGGATAGACAAATATCACTCATGGTATCTAACCAACAACAAATAATACCTACAAATATTTTTTTTTACTGATTTATCACATATGATACAATTTTAAATCTATCAGGTTTTCTGAGAGTTGTCTTTCAGAAGAAAAAATAAATCCTGAGGCTGCTCACAAGGTATTATCCATGTCTAATTAATGAACTGAGCTAACATCTACCATACTCACTTTTAACATGTGAACTTTAAAGAACTGTTAGGAGTTTTAGCACAGACACAATTCCAAAATTTTACTAACAGTCCATCTTTTTTTTTTTGCCCTGGAATGAATGTTCTTATATATGATACATGATCCTCCTTTATATTTATCTCCAAATTAGTGCTCCTTAGATGAATAGAGCACAAATTTCTTTCTGGTGAAATTCAGCAGAACTCTAATGATCTAATGGCAATAGGGAGCTCAGCAAACTTTTATTTATTTTGTTTCTCCAGCAGGCTTTTGTGCAGGCACTAAATTCTCGGCTAAAGCACCACAGCTATCCTAATGAACTTCTCTGAACTCGTCTACAATGATATTAAAGTTTTGTCCTGCAAAGCCAGTGCTGATGTACTTTCTGGAACTCAATTCTAAAACTGAAATCCAACAACACCAACACACCCTACTGATAGCTTTTATTACCTGAAACAACTGGGGATCTTTTCTGGTCTCGTAGACATGCATATGCAACTACTGCTCTGATTTTAGAAAAAACAACACACCAGCAGACATCAGTGAAGCTTGAGCACACTGACAAGAACCTCAAAGTATAGGATTTAATTCTAACTTTCCTACTGGTCACCCACTCATCTAAGCAACTGTCTTCATTTGACATATAGCTTAGCTGTCAGGAAAGCAGTTTGGAGAGAGCTAATATTGAACACTTTAATCTGTGTTTTTGTGATTTGTTGCCAAACCCCATCGCTCCCTTTAGCTCCTCTTCTTGGTTATTAATTGTTGTCCAGAAATATGGCTAAAGATGTAGATTATTCACAGGGATAAACATATTTCCATAGGAGCAGAATCTTAAACAGTGTTGTCAAATGAGACTTTTTTGGTCTTCTCCACAGAACTTCACCCAATTACTCCCATCCCAGAGTCTGCACACTGAAATCACTTTTTTGCGAGCCGCTTTTAAAATTTATTTTAATTTGAAGTCACTGTGAGTGATAGCATGGAAAAGAGAAAGTGTATCAGCAAATGCAGCACTGCAAAGTTCTCTATTGGATGCCAGACTTATGGCAGTGCTGTCTCTCTGGACCTCAGCTATCTGACACGCTTCCTCAAAAGACCAGTAAACTCTTCATGTGTGTCAGTCTTTCCTGTTGTCTGACATGCAGGAGGCACTTAATCAACAATCACAAGAGACCACTAAAGAGTCTTGAATAATTTCAGTTGTCTGTGAGCTCACAAAGGCAAAAAGAACTGAGACCATCACCACACCTCTCATGATATGTCACATACAAACCCTGAGTAATTAAATTATTTTAACTGCTGTGTAGTTTGACTAAAGTTGTAAGCAATGCCCTCTTGTGTGTTCCCTTTATCCCTGCATAGACCACTTGACTGAACAATTTAGTTGCTATTCAAAACAGTTTCATTAGTAAAGGTGTACTTAATTTTGCTGACTGTTACTCCACTAGCCACATATATTTTAAATGAAGCTGTCAACCTTAATTTCTTTGGCACAGGTTGCATCATTACAGTGTTTCTTCACATGATCACACAAGAATGGAATCTAATTCCACATACAAATGGAAAATACAAATAACTACTTCCTAATGTTTCCATCTGCCCTTAAAAATGTGCCATTTTTCATAACTTAAAATCTCCACTAAAAGGAGAATTACCAAATGATCTTGGTTTTCTGTAAAGCTAAGTAATGTAATATTTGGTATCCTTTCATCTCTTTTCATATTCTGATTCTTCAAAACAAAAGGAGGAAAATCCAAGCATGATGTAAAGAAACCATAAAAAATTACCCACTGTTTTTCCTTCTCAAATCTAGCATGCTTTATTTTCTGACATGTCTTTCTATCCAGCTGGAGATTAATAATTACAGTGTTTACATGAAAAAGTCTACTGTCATATATAATGTCTTTGACTATGTGGTGGAATTTTCTATTTTTTTTTTGTAGCAGAAATGTGGACAATATACTCAAACCTCTGAATTTGCAAGTGATTTTGTGAACATGTGTTATTTGATATCACAGAGTAAAACACTGAAAGCTCCTTCAAACAAACTAACATTCTTTTATGAAACCCACTTATAGGTTAAGCTTTGACCTCAAGCTAGCCATAAGGGTATACCCTGAAATTCAAGCTGCCAAAACTGCCAATTACTAGCTCATGTCCTTCTCTGTACTAACAACAGATACTTCTACTGCTGACATTAAAATTGTCAGTAATTTGAGACACTCTCTCTGTAATGAGAGAACAAAAAAATTGTCCATAATTCTTTCATCATAGGAATTTACTCTTTCCTTTTTCCCTTTTTAGAGTTGGGTGTTGCTTTTTTATTTTACCTTTTTTTTTTTTTTTGTGCTGGAATTTTCATGTCTTCCTTATTGAATTAATTGGCATATACAAGCTCTTTCCTATATGCAAGTAAAGAGCATCTCCATCTTCAGTAGCACTTTCTGTTTTGAAGACTATTATGCAATGAACGAGGCAAAATGTTTAACCAGTGACGCAACATAAAATCATCTACAATGGGGTACAGGCACTGTTAAGGTGATTTTTGTGTCCGTTTCAAAGTTCCAGCAGAGAGCTGCTACACCTGCAGGGCTGTGACAGATTTGCATTCTCCCAAAACACGTAGTTCAGATTTCAGTTATATCAAATTTTAAAAGTTGGTATCTGAGCAAAAGCTATCATACCCAGGACTAGCCATATCTCTTGTGAGAGCTCTAATTACAGTTCTATTATTAAAAACTAGGTTATAATACTTTCCTTTAATATCATTACGTACACCCTGCAGAACTTCATTATTTTATAAATAAACTTCATCTGAGGACAAAGAAAAGTTCTTTCTGAATAAAATTATATTAAATTATTATGTTCCACATTTTAAAAACTGCTTTAAGTTTCAACTTATTGTGTGCCATTTAGATGGTAAACCAAGAAGGTATTACTAAAGAAAGGCACACCCTATGTCTATGATTACAATGGGGAAAAGAGAATCTCTTGGATTACCTTCTCCCATTTCTCTTACACTTTAAATTTACTGTTTTATCTCACAAACATTGAAAGCCAACTTTTGGCCTTTCCTACTGAAACTTTGATGATTTTCTTATGGATGAGTCACATACTGTAATTTTCAAGGCCCAGATTTTCTGCATAATCCATTTTCTGGTTTGTAAAAGCAGTAAGAATCAGAGAGAGACCTGATCCTTTGAGCAACTGTTAGAGGGACCCGCAAAATGTATTTTCCCCACTTTTTCCATTAAGAGCACCTACTCAACTCACCAAAAAAAGTCTGAAGTGAGACACGGCCTCACCCGTAGCAACTGAAATATTGCTGACATTTCTGCTATCTTTTCCTAGATACCCGTTCACAGACCTCTGGGTAGCACTCCAGAGGTTTTAGGTTCCACACATTGCAGACAGAAAACTGTCAAGATTGTGTAGCTGAAACTTTGTTATGGATTTCATGTGAGGGACTTGACTCCACAGCTAAGAGGCAGCGCAGTTCACTGCTAAACTTGAGGCATCTGAGTCTGAAGTAGCTGCACATGGTCCAACTGAAATGTAACTGTGGGCACGGCCAGAGGAAGGACAACTCTTCCCCCACAGGTAAAATTATATGTGGGTTCTCAAGTTACGCTGGTGACACATAAATTAGAAAATTATTTTTCAATTCTTACAACTTCTCACGTTTAAAAGCATTGTTTGCATTTACATCACAGGTCATGTGAAACAACTTGCAAATCTGAGTGTTTTGAAAGCTTAGTCTGTGAATAGATACACTGAGACACGCGTGCCTTAAACATTGAATTTTTAGGAAAATAATGCAGCTCTTTGGGGAGAAATGCACTATGCACCCAACACAAATGAAGACTTAGAATATTTACAATATTTAGAACTAAGCTTTTATTTGGACTGTATACATATGGGGTTATTTTTATATATGGAAGGTGGTGGATGGGTGAGAATTATCTAACATAATTTCATTTAACCCTAACTATTTTACAGTTAATTAGTGACCTGGATTTCACTATCCACAAATAAGAGAAATGAATGATGTAATACATTTCTCTGTCGTAATTCCAACCCTGTAGGCTAATCTGCTCAAACCAGCACCTCTAGAACTACACAGGATTGAATAAAAACCAATTCTACAATGAAAGTAATTCATTTAGCGCTTCTACAAAGCTGACAATGATGAGAAATCCCTAACAAGGAGTAGCCTGTTCATGGAAATCAATTCCACAGCTAGAAACAGAGATGGATTTGAACCCCACAAACAAGTCAGAAGAAGAGGGACAAATCGTAGATTTCACAAGGAGATCCACTTTCATGTTTTGAAGACCGCCTCTCTGAGCTGTTAGAAGAGGGAGAAACACTGTCCTGGGACAGCAAGACCTCCTGTATTTCTGTCCTAAAAACCCCAGAAGGAAGTAATTTCTTCAAGATTTAAAGATCAAGAGTTTTTTGATAGCTGAAATAAGAAGACCCTGTTCATGATTCAGGCAGATAAAAACGTGAATGATGTTTAGGAGGTTTTCCTCAGAGCCCAAATGAAGTAGAGGGAGATTAGCACTTTTACAAATATATGTTTACAAATGCATTTTCACATACAACTAAAAATATTGTTATAAAACTCAAGTAAAAAGTAGCTGAAACACCATTAAAGTAGATGTTGAGGCCGACAGCTAGTCTGAAGGCTTCACAGATGCTAAGTTGGAGATGGTTAGCTTCTATTCGTGAGAAAAGCCCGTGAAAAGAAAAACAATTCATTTCTACCCTTGAAATATAGTATCAAAAGAAGCAAGAAATCTAAAACAATAGAAAGAGAAAAACAGCAACATTTCTGCACCTGGTATTTTTCTGCATTCTAGAACAATTATGCTATGGGTAGCCAATGATAGAATATTGTAGTTAATACAGCCAGTGAGTCTACTGTAGTAACTTAGCAGCCAGTGACTATGTAACAGGAATGATAACATACAGAAGTGTTGCCTTGTTTTTTACAATTCTTCCATGTTTTTAATTTTGTAGACAAAGTATTCATACTCTGTTCTATAAACATGGGCCATGTTATGTCTAACTACAGAATGTTTTCATTTCTTCTCCTAAGGCGGAGACATTTGACAGATCTCTCCTTAGACCTATGTATTTGAAGGGTGGTAATTTCCAATTTCCACTATCCAATCAGTGAGGTTTTCTAAAAGTCTATATAATAAACGAAACCCCCCGGACTGGAGGCTTTCCAGCTTCCGGGTGGTCTTTCTCTCTCTCTCAGAGCGAGTGTCTGTGTGTGTTCCTTTCGTGTCCACGTGCGACACAGAAGTGTATAAAAGGAAGCTGCTCTGTCATTGAAAGGCCCCTGGCCATTATTTAAGGCATTATCCCTGTGTGCGTGTGCCGTTTGGCCGCCCCAACAGTGACAAGTAGACTTCAGAGGAGTGAAATTGGAGGAAAGGCCTCTATATCATTCAGATGAACAAGTCAAACCTAACATTAAAAGCATCTGCTGATAGCTATTTTCTAAACCCTACATAATTCTTGTTATTCTTCTGCAGACTTGGTCCAAGTTTCCTCAGTAACTGCAAGCTTTGCTATTCCATAAAACAATCATTTCTAAGAAAATAATGCTTTAGGAGCATTACATTTTCTTTAGATATAGAAGCAAAACAGTTACTCTTAATTTTCCACAATGATTTCTGTGACCATAAAAAGGCCTAACTGGTAATACATTTCGAATTAGGCTGTATCAGATGATTGTTGCTGGGGCTACTTATTCATACATGGAAAAGCAAGATTACAAATTACTCAAGCTCAAATCTCACTATTGCCAAGAAAAAGAAAATAATTACATCTTTCACTTTCTGTGAAGCACTTTCATTATCAGAGCCATATTAAAGTTGCCCTTTTTTCTTTTTTTCTTTCCTGCAATATTGCAATGTTGTGGATTCATTCTGTTTGTGATTCAACACAGTTCACAGAGCTTTCCTTTGGTTTATTATTGCCAGCCCAGCTATCTCCCCCACTTCTGTATGCATATGTTTTACTGCTGTCCTAAATATAATACTTCACAGTTGTCTTGTAATTCATCATTTGTTCAAGACTGTATTTCATCCTGATCCAGTCCTCCAAACTGCTGGACATCTCTCCTGTAAAGATGCTGAGCACAAATGTGCGCCGTATAAATCATTTGAATCGGTATAAGAAAATGCTCTAGACCATGGAAAAGCCCTGTGGGACTCCCTGATGGACTAAACCATTGCTGAGCATGTTTTTCAACACTGTGATGGTTGTATTCAGATTATCTTACACCCTTTTTTTAATGAGCAGAATCAGATGGGACACAACTAAAAGCCAGACTAAATAAAAGATACATCAGAGCTACTATTTCATTGCTGTCTATTCCCTGGTAAAATGACAAATGGTGGGATTGATTTGTTTTATTACTGGCAAATACACATGAGTAATTATCCTCCAGGAATTAAAAAAAAAAAAAAAGTTTCAGCAAATTAATAGTTCAAGCAGAATTTTTCCTGAGTATTAAAGATAAAATCATTACATACTGCCAGAAGGGCATGCTTTAAATAAATTAGTTATTTGGTCTTTTTTTTCCACTCCATTTGTGATCTACCATTCTCAAAAATAACTATTTCAAAACATATTATAATTGACTTTCATCATTTGTTAACTGGATCACACCTCTTATCTCTGACCTTGCTCTTCTCCAATTCATCCAGTTTTATTAAAGATTCAATTGCAATTAGAAACAAGAAAAGACAAGTCTAACAGAGGAAACTCCTTCATATATTAGAAACATAACAAAGGAATCCAACAGAGTAATACAGATGCATCACTAGTTTGAGAACAGGCAAAATATGGTGAGACAGAGAACATTTTGAGAGAAGGACAGCAATCATTGCTGAAATCAAAGGAATAAAGCTTGAACATTTTTTTCTAATAAATCAGTCAACTGCATTCACCAGCATTTGAGACTTATAACTGTTATCTTGAAAACTAAGCCTCAAAACTAAGTGTAGGAATATCAGTTTTCTTTGGGTTTTTTTTTAAATATACAAAAGATATTTTGGTCAATAAATAAATAAATAAATTACCTTAGCAAACTGTGCATTTATCCATTTTGTGAAAGTTTTCTTTTGAACATCTTCCCGTTCATCTGCCAGAGAAAAGAAAAGCACTTCATTAGAATTATTCAAGAAAATAATGCAATATTATCAATTAATGTTTCAGTCTTGGTTTATTGTAAAGCTACTAATAATACTTCAAACACAGCCAGGAAATCTGTTTGGATGTATTCTGTCTTTGACAATTACATCAACACATTCTGAAGGTCTACAGGTCCCCTTCATAGTCATGGCCTAGATCCCTAGTTCAACTGACCCGTCCTGTGGTTTCTTTTCTTCTGGAAGAGAACATGTTGCAGGAGGATCTGAAACACCCCATTCTAATTTTTAATTTCCTATAGGTATAAAATACCCCAAACATGTCATCTGATGGTTTTGGCATCAGGAAAGTCTTCTACAGCATTTCTAGAAAAGTACTTGAAATAACATTATATGCACCTCCTCAAACTGCTTGAGAAAACTTCTGGACCCCGACAATAGTTGTCCATTGGCAGCCCCTGATGTACCTTATGCCTTTCCTAACTTGCAACAATTTACCTGTCACAAACTGTTATATATTTTTCCTGCAGTGGAAGAAGAAAAAAAAAGAAACAAACACACAAACATACATATTTGTTCAGCTATACATGAAATTATTTCTCAGTTCTTTAAAATGAAATCTGTGTAGAGGGAGATGACTTATTTTAGGCCTTGATTTCTGTATCTAAGCTATAAGTACAGTCTAGATGCTGAATCGAACTGGACAAAGGTACAATTCTGATGTATTTTATATAGGTTGAAAGAGAAAAATTATTTCAAAGTAGAACTTTGTAAGCATTTGATCCAAAAGATCTATTAGGCATCATCCCTGAAACATAAAGGACAGACTTCTTTGCTTGGCAAAACAAAATCAACCCCAACTCGAACTGAAGGGCATGTGTGGAAAAGGGTGCAGAATGCTTATACTAAAGCAAAGCTCACTCAATGCAGCCTTTTGATTTGCAGTAAAATTCTCTACACTTCTTAAATAAAAAAGGGTATTAAATTCCCTTCTGAAATGTTCAGCAATTAATGATGTTAATGGATTCAGCTAAATTTGAAAGGCAGGTATAAAGGAGCTACAAGAGAAATGCACGGCATTAATAATGTACTTTGCTTTCCCTCCCTCCACCTCTCCAAGAAGCCAAGACAAGGCAAATTTTTTTGACACAAATACATCTTTTGTTCTTAAAACCTCAACTCAATAGCACTTTAAACATACCTTTCCCACCAGAATGTTTTCCAGTTTCAAAGATACAATATATTCATGAAAAAAAATACCAGAGTTTGCAAAGTTACTATTTCATTACAAAGAACTACTGCACACGTGAAGGGGCATATTCAAATTGTGTTCAGATGATGATGAATGAAAAAAAAGACAACACAACAGTACAGCTGGAAACTTGCCACAGAAGACATGCATTATATAAACTCTGCTACTAATATATGAGTATTTGCTACAATAAACTTCCTAGAGTTCTATCGCTGTCTACCCCAAATAACGCTGTCAGCTTCATCCTTTGGCAGAAAGTAACACTGGAATAGTTAAGAGACTCATCTAAAAGCAACAGCACGTGAAAGTAATGCATGCTTTTGGTAATACATGATGCTAAAGCTGTTAAAATTTTTATTTTTCCCCACAAGCAACACTTCCCTCTGTGTTGACTGTAAGTTGTTTGTTATATGAGTTTTGTTTCATTCCAGCCACATGCTGTACACAGAAGATGAGAAAAGAAAGATACACTTTGTTGGTGGAAGATAAATATTCAGTCTGATGTTTTATTACAAACTTCTTCAGCAACTTCATATAAAATATTTCACATAAATAGCCACTTCTGTTTAATCATCTCTGCTAAAACTGCCAAATGCAAATGGGTTCAAAGAATAATTTGGAATTTAGCAAGGAAAAGGAAAAAGAGACAAAACCACCTCTTTCAAACTGCTCAAACAATATTATGTGATATTTAGCAGGGAAAAGGAAAGAGACAAAAACACCTCTTCAAACTGTTCAAACTTCTGCTTTTCCAGCCCAGGCAGCTGTAATAGCATATGTAGTAACTGAGTGGGTTGTTTTGTTTTGTTTTGTTTTTCACAAAGGAATATGTGAGTGATGCAACTGCTAGTCACCAATTAATTCATGTCCACTGTGGTAATAAAAATCAGGGTCTCCTGAGAAAAATGAGAGTCAACCCCACAATTTAAATGTTTGAAAGTTATTCAAAGTTCAGGCAATGCTCTGCTACTTTGTAAGCACAAATCTATTCCACTGCTGTTATCTTTACACAGAGATCATTGCAAGCACTTTTATCTCTAGGTGCTTCCTCTGACAAGTTTATACCACAACAATTTGTTAGTGACAGCCTCCTAACCTAAAAAAGAATCAATCTTTTGGTTATGCATGGCATGATTTCCCCACTGTAAACATGATCTTTTCAAAAGAGATGTTCTCTTAGCCCAGATTTATGGATTGAATGCTAGATGTGGAAGCTGAATGACATTTATCTAGGTGTTGCAGAAACGTGCCAAGAACACTCCTCTGCCACTTTGATAATGCTGTGTTTATAAGAGATCCTTCAGCAGTGAGCCACTGAATGTCCTTGCAGGTGTTTTTACTCTGAGACAAGAATAATCAAATGGCCAGGCAGGTAATTCCTTCACCTGTTCAAGAGTAATATGGTATGTTTATTTCTTTTCTTTCAAGCTGGAGGAATTGCAGAATGGCATACTATCTCTCTTCAGGTTAGATTTAAACACAAAACACTGCATGGATCCTGAATTCCTTTATCACAATAACAGCGTGATCCCTTCCCACAGCAAAAATGCTTTTCTCAAATTGATGGACATTGAGTGAAATAGGTTTAACCTCATTTTCTGTAGGTTATCAACTCAGAAAGTGAATGATCTGAGGTCTACGAAAAGCCTTCCAGAAAACAGAGACACTGAGCAATAAGATGTACCTGATTTTCATGCCCTACAGCCTCTAGTACCACTGAACAGATCTTGCTTTAACTACAAGACATTCATAAATGTGTTCTATGAGCATCCAGCTTTGCAGCGGTGAATGCAAATCTCTCATTAGTTAACTGCACATTTGACTTTTGAAATATTATTCCAGGTTAGGCCTCATAATAAATTATGACCCGGAGAGAAAGTGCAGTATTAATGAAGCTAATCATCTGACAAAGGACAGTTCTGACACTTAATCAGGCAGCAAGGCTAATAGAGACAAGTGGCACATTGAAGGATGCTTGGGAACAATCATGATTCAACAGAGCAAAGATGCTATTAATAATGGCAAGTGGTCACCATACAACTTTCCTAGATACTCAATAGCTCATGTTTGCAACCTATCACTCCAATGAAATTTCTATTTTCCACAAGAAGAACTCCAACATTTTGTTGTCATCTCTTACTAAACTACCCTTTTTACTACACTTATTTTTTCACACCACCCTACCCCCTCAAATACCACCAAACATATTAAATAAAAAATGGCAACAGGAAAAAAATATTTAAATATATCTAGATACTTCTCTGAAAGCATACAGCACTATTAACAAGTCACTTTTAAACAATTTGAGCTGACAAGTACCAAGAGATTGTAAAATGAACCAAGGTTCAGAAACACACACTATGTATGTCACTACATGATTCCATTTATATCACAAAAACCACTTTCTCACAGAAAACATGTAGCGGGGAGAAGAAAACTTGCACACTTTGGGGAATCCTTCCTTTTTTTTCTAGATCTTCAACCTCTCAACTGTTGACATACCTGAATAAATATTTCTTTCGCTAACTCACAGAATGGCTGAGGCTGTGAGGCACCTCTGGACATCACCTGGTCCAACTGCCCCAATCAAGCAGGGTCACCTAGAGCAGATATTACAGGACCATGTGGAGTGGGTTTTTTGTTATCTGCAAGGATGGAGACTCCACAGTGTCTCTTCCTACAGACTACCACATCAAGACTGCATCTTCTGCCTTGCACACATCTGGGTAGCATTTTCCAATGCAAGTGGCTTAGAAAATTCTCCTCTAGGGTAAGTACAGCCCAATTTTTAAAAATAGAATACATTCAACAGAAGTGTACTGGTACCTGAGGAGCATGGGAAATGAGCCATATCCTCGGATTACAAAGTTCAGCTTTAAACAAACAAGCAAAAAATCATTGTCATTATCATGTCAATAAAGATGTGATATTTGTAGAATATTTGAATTACTCAGAGACAGGCAGTGATAGGAAGCTCAGTTGTGTGATAGAAGATTTTATGCAACCTTCAGCAAGCAGTTCCATCCCAGGTGTGGGAACACAAACAGGAAAGGAGACATCTTATTCTGTTACCTAGTGTTGCCCCGAGTTAGGTTAAACAATAATTGAATAGTCATGTTTTGTCTACCAGAAACTAAAAGCAAGAAAGAAGAAGGAGGAAAAAAAAAAAAAAAATGGAAGGAAAAAAAGGAAAGAATTCCCATATACTGCTGAAAACTTTGAAACAATGGTGTTAAGGCAGGTGTCAATTCCCTCATTCATGGCAACCGCAGGTTCATTGGAACACTGCACTTCAGAGAATAAAACCATCAAAATTGCTATTTGATTTTCCAGCAGCTAAACAATGCAGATTGAGAAAAGGTCAGGATTTTCTTCAGTGAGTGGGAGTGAGTACCAGCAATGGTGGGAGCACTAGGAACAAAAGAGGCCACAGACAGTCACATTATTGATACTCTGGCTCCATCGACTCACTATTCTTAGAGGTTTTCAGTACATTGTTACAATACTCTGCCAGTAACTACAACTGCTGAGAAATGTTCCCTTCCCATTCTTGCTTATCTGAGGGGGGAGGAAGAAATCAATGCAATACAATGACTGAATGATATTCAAGTGGACTAGCTTTGATTTCTAGTCACTGAGGTCATCCAAGACATTCACAAGCTGACAGGAAATACAATAGACTGCTTTGACAGACAGCCAATGATTTTAAGTCTATTGCTCATGTAAGGCAATACAGAACATGCAATTCTTCGTCCATCTTCTATAAATATACTGATGAGCAGTGTGTTGACTTAATCTGAATATTGTTAAAACTCTCTGTTCCCTGTGCTACCCTCTTGAGACTTTGCTGTGGAACCAGAGTCAAATCACCACAATCAGACCATCTCAGGCTTTTCAAAACACTGATGAACCTATTCAAACGCTCTGCAGAAATGGAACACTGAAAGCCCTCGTTAATATAGATTTAAAGAAAAAAAAAAAAAAAAGTACAACTGAACACCCTGAAAAACAGAATACCAAAATTTTCTGAGAAAGATTTTGGTAAGCTTTAAGGCAAATTTAGGAAATGAACAGGTGTATTCCTAGCCAAAAAGACTTTGTCCCCCTCTGTTTCCTTCAAATACAGGAACTCAGAGGGAGGGATGCCATTTACTGATCAGAGGACAAAAGAGAGGATGTCTATAAGACTCAACCTACAATATTTCTACTGACAGATTGGTGTAGCAGATTGAACTATTGAACTACCTTGCCTAGACTCAATGTCAGGCTGAGAAAACCTTTTATTTTTCTCATTTCATTATGTTAGTTGGAATTGTTCTCTCATTATAAATGTTTTAGGGAAACTGCTTCCTGACTTTTCCTATTTTTTTAATTCCTTAAGGCATTGTAGGTGTTTATGTAAGGTCTCACTCTTCTGACATAACTTTGACTAATTAGCTATTTAGAGAAAATACTGAGTGCTTTTGAGGACCAGTATGGATGTCTTGTGTAGAAAAGGAGCAGGAGCAGCACAAAGGATAGAGAACACAACAGACTGCCAGCCTGGAACAGAAGTAAAGATAAAAAAACAAAATGAAACAAAACCCACAAAAACAACAACATAAAAAGGAAGAAGAAAAAGAAAAAAGAGAAAAGTGAGGAAGGGGTGCAGGGGAAGACAGAAGGGGAAGTGAACACCTTTACCCTGGCTTGGGGGGGAGAAAAGGTAAAAAGACTTGAAAAAGTAGGAGTGGGATGGGAAAAAGCAGAAATAGACAATTCCTTTCTGGAAAGAAAAAAAATGATACCTGGTAGCTAGAAGATCATATGCAGGGAAGCAGTGAGTGTGAACAAAAGAACTACTGAAGCATGTGCAGCTTAGTCAAAAAGATTTGACTAGCATCCAAAGTACCAGAATAATGCAAACAAGCTACATGTGATTCCTAAAACAATAATGGGCAGCTGTGAAAAGTACACATAGATCTATGTTTGAACAAATTAATGTAATTTGTTCATGTTTGTTAACCACCTCCCCACCCTTCTTCCCCTCCACCATTTCTCAACCCTTTCTGCCTAAATAAATTGTAGCATATGGAACTCCCAAGACAAAAGCAGGAGCACAATTCCAATGAAATTTAAAAAGGAAAGAAAGAGAATGCCAGTTCACATTTCCAGAACATTTTAAGTATACACAACATGGGATGTTCAGCTCCAGCTCATACATTGGTAATTGTATTCCCAGCTGTTGACCTCGTCCTCCTCTGGTCTACCACACACAAACACATTTTGAGACCTGATCATACTCCTCCATGTCTATGGATTTGCCCTGAGGACCCGTAACACAACACTGACTGTCAGGAAACCTGCCTGAAGTGCTGGTGACCCACTCCTGCCTTAGGGTAAGGACTTGAACGTGTTTTGAACGACACTCCACCAAAAATACCCATATCTAGTTATTAACAGCTTTGCAAACACAAGCATAACTGGTTTTGTTTATTGGGGTTTTTTATTATTTTCTAACCAGCAATTACTTTGGATCCAGTAAATTTTTCCCAAAGGGAAATCACTAGTAAAATGCAGCCTACAAAGCCCCAGTGCTTCAATATATCAGATTTCTCCGCACAAGATCAAAAACTGCTCAAACTTGAAGAACTAACCTATCTCTACCTGAGAAGCTGGTGCTTCAAAAGGAGTTCAGTTTATGACTTAGATTTACATGGGAATATATAATTACTCATTTGGATACTCATCAGTGTATAAGCAGTGTCCCCTTTTTTATCTGTTTTTCAGTATCATATTGACAAATGAAAAGAATACTGTTAACATTTCAATAGAATCCCATGTTATTTTAGCATCATACCGTTGTTATGACAATATTTTCTGAATACTGTAGAACATATATTACACCTTTAAATGAGGTAATATATTTGTCCTCACTTAAACCCCCATGCTAGTTAGAAGTGCTGTACCAGCTGAAACCACTGCTGTTTTCTGGAACTTGCAGTATATTGTATGATTTAATTGTATCATCAACATTTTGGCAGCCAGACACCAATGAAATCTTGTTGCCAGCACATTCAAGTACCTTGAAAAAATACTGACGATGATTTAACAGCTTTTTGGTTTTGTGGTTTGTTTTTTGGTTTGTTTGTTTGTTGGTTGGTTGGTTTTCTTTTGGGTTTCTTTTTGTTAAAAGCAACAAAATTCTTTTGCAGGACAAGTGCTAGAAAATGTACTAAATTAATGGGAAGGATAGGGATATTACCAAAATACGAAAGAAAAGTAGGAATAGGTCAATACTAACTTCATCTTGTCAAATGAGTATACTTGGGGAAAATAATTAATATTTCTTGATAGATTAATGTGAACAGGATTTTTTTTCTTGTTTACGGGTTAGGGAAGCACAAGTTAAATGCTGATAATACATCATGTGATGTTATATAAAAGCAACAGAAACACTTTTTGCCACATAGATTTACTATTATTATTATTTTTATATATAAAATCTATTGCAACTCCGCAGCCGAAACCTGCAATTTTTACCACAGCTGCTGAGAGATACTTTGGTACTTTCATCTTCCAAAAACAACTAATGACTTGTAAGGCTGATTAGCAGAAATCACAATATGCTCGGAATAAGGAGGCAATATTTGCTGCTCAACCCCCTTGCTGGTTGTTGTTCTGACTTGGACTAAAGGGTAGAACCTGACTGACATTTTAGAACAAAACCCAACATACAACTTCTTTGAAAGAGTGATTAGACCCGGTAAACAGATTAAATACATCTTGACTGCACTAACTCTGGTTTCAGAGTTTCTTACTTTTAACCCATTTTTGTTCCTTCCCAGAGGAAATGGGAACTGTTACCTGAAGACAGAGAGAATCAGTATCAGCCTTTTTTCTCCCCTCTGAGCACATGGGTATTTCCACACTCTATTCCTCGCACAGGAAGGACAGAGGCATTAGGACAGATGGACGGGCCCAGCCGTGGCCTGGCAGCAGCTGCCGCTCTGCGAGCCCTATTGAACAGCCAGCACCAGAAAATCCTCCTCAGTTAGACACTAATAAAATTGGTTTGTGTGCACTGCACCCTCAGTGACAACCTGTAATAAGCATTGTTACTCCTCTGCACCAAGGATCTGAGAATTGCTGAAACTAACTCAAAGTGAAAGCGAGCGCTCTCACCTCGGCTGCTGTTTAACCAGCCGGCTCGAAGAGAACACACCACTATAAATGTCCCTGTCACCACTATGGGAAAAGTTACAGGCCAGAAAAGAGCAGCACTGGCAGCTCCTGTATTTCAGTAATGTCACAAAAAAAAAAACCAAAAAAAGCCAAAAACCAAAAAATTCCCCCGAAATAAGAAAATTGTTCTGAAAAAAACTTTAAACACCTCTAGACTTTATGGTTTTCATCAGGAGTGCTGCGTGCACTGGGAGGAGGAAAACTGTTATAAAGGCCAGCACTGAAGTTGCCTTGCCACGACACAGGAGCTGTAGGTTCTTGGGGGTTTTGTTTGTGTTTTTTTAAACCTTGGAAGAGAGGTCAGCATTTAGCTGATCAGCAGGCCATCTCAGAGTGAGCTGTGACAGAGGCGCTGCAAGGGAAGTGTTACCATAACAGAGATTAATTACTAGAGATAAAAAAGTCAAGGTTATGTAACTAGATAAAATTACCCACAATTTTCATATTTATAACCTTTATGAAAAATGCATGCATATTTTTGTTTTGTTCAGAACACAGAAGATAAATGTTTACTGTTAGACAGATTGTGTCCTTCCTCAGCTGGAGATTTTTACCATCTAGGTTACTACTTCTGTTCAGATACGAGCAATAGAGGACAGGAGACTAAGGACAGTAATGTTAATTCATGAGCCAGCCAGAGCAGAACACATAAAAAACAGGAAATAGGGGCCCACGAACTTTCTGAATTATAGACTTTCAACTAATAACAAATGAAGCTAAAAGAAGTATCAGGATTTAAAATAAAAATCAGAGTCTAAAACATGACATTAGTATCTAGCATTTCACACAACCCTCTGATGTAAAAATGAAATTGCTGTTCTGTTTTCTGCAAATGCCACCTAGTGATGCATCGTTGCAAAGCTTTGAACCACTTTGATTTTTATGTATATTGTCCCAGATTTTCTGATTTGCTTCTATGACAGGGAAAAAAAAGTCAGGCAAATGCTTTCCATAGTCACAGACTCTAAAAATTCATGTCACACACATGCAGAACACAGAGGAGGATGGGTTAACCATATGTGAAGGACCAACATTTGTTACAGTTTGCATTAAAATATTCATTGCAAACAAACATGCTAAGTACACTGTGGTAGCTAGCACCATTCTGTAATATTTCAAGGTTTTTTTTTGTTCCTCTGTCAAAAGCAATTAGAGAACAGGCTGTTCTAGTCTGCTTGACTGACTGCTGTCTACTTTATTCCATCCGACCCAATTAGTGTCTGAGTTAATTAGGAGGAGCTGCCACTGGGACATCAGAAAATGTATCAGAGAAGTTTGCCATTAATGAGACCAAGGTGTTAATATGCAATTGTTTACAACACACACACTCTGTTCTTAGGGTCAAGATACTGTCATTATAAAGCTGACAGCATCAACTGGCCCACAGCTAGAATTCATCTTATTATGCAACATTTGAGAAACTTTGAAAGAAAAGAGCACAGGCCTCTAAGAACAGCTGTGTAAATTAAAGATAAGTGAACTGTGTTTTCCACTCCTGTTTTCACCTCACCTGAAGCAGACAAAGTAATGATGAATGTATTTAAACTACAGTTGTGATTTATTTAATTCACAAAGAACTATTGCAGATTTCATGCTGTCAGGTCTCTTGGCATCCTTTCACCACTCCCAAGCATCCTCCACTTTCCAAAGGTAGAAAAGAAAGGACAGTCAAAGAACAAGATGAAGCATTTCAGAAGCCCCTGTTGATAGAGATTATTGGAGGGGGGATGCCAGTAGAATACAACCTGATTCCCCTATACCCTTTCCCATTTCACAGCTACTTTGTTCTGTTTGTAATGGTTCAATTGTACAAGTGACTAAAGGATCTTAAATTTTCAGAAATACACGTTAGGATCTGAGTGTTTGGCATACTGAACATGATTGTCCAGTACTACTCCATGTTTGGGAAAACTCCAACTGTACAGGTGAAGGCTAATACCAATTAGATAAAAGTCTAAATCCCAGCACTTCACAGAAAACCTGGATTACAAAGAATGTTAAATGTGCATCCCTTACACCCTATAATGTCAAGCATTCCTGAAAAGAAAAGGGAAGTCTGAATTTCTAGACAGCTCATAAGCAACACCTTGCAAACAGCCACAATATTTACTGTAGACTGCTCTTCCTTCAGCTTCTTTCTGAGGCTTCTATTTTTCATTGAACAGCTTTATTTGGGAAGTGACTGTTCAGTTCTTGCACAAAGAAAAAAACATTCAAATTGGAAGAATGGGGGAGGTGTTTGTCTCTTTTGCCTCTAAGATGGTGAAAAATTAGAGCACAATAGAAATGATTTTTAGACCTCATCACAAACATGGCGACAACCATTACAAAAAATATGCATTTTTTTAGAATTTTTAAGGCAAAATGTATTAAAGTTACAGCTCAGCGATGTGCCCAGAGCCACCAATAATTCCAACTGTATTTTTCCCAAGCAGCCAGTGGGGAAAAACCTATCATTATAGAGAACAGGCATTATAAGCTGTAGAAATCACACTGCTGAAGACAGGAGAAGGATTTAAGGTGAGGTGCCCCCTTTGCCTATCAAATTACATGACAGCATTGGCTTCTCGTCCAGTCTCTGTCTCTCCACCCCAAGAGGTCGGCAGCCTGTGATACGCAGAGGAAGCACAGGATGTATTTCTTTTTAAGCAGTCAGGCATAGGTCCTGCCTATGAACAATTTATTATCTAGAGTAACACTAAACAACCTACTTTGCTATGTGTTGTTAAACATATTTTTTACAATTTTGCATAAGGTTCCCCAATTATTTTTAAGCTGTCTACAGAACTAACTGAAATTAGGTAGAAATCCTATCCAAAATTCATCTGCCTGATATTAGTGCACTGGCATTTGTTAAATCAGAATACTTAGTTTGGGGCGGAACATATTTTTCACCCCCAAATGGGGACAAAGCTCAACATCTTAAATTTATCTTGGGAGACAGGAGAAGAAAGAATTGGTAAAAATATAATAGACAGGAACACTGAAATATCAAGGAAGAAGGAGGATATACATAATTCCTTATCCACATTTTGAGGTACTTTTTCCATTCTGGGGTAGGGGGGAAAGTAGAGGGAGGAGCAATTTTTAGAATAACATAATTAGATTTTGTAACATGTCCCTAAAATTCTTTCTCCACTTCAGAATTTTTGAAGCACTAGTGAAATATTTGTTAAAATTAGATTTAACATGAGTACTGTTCATCTTCTCATTAAGTGGGCATTGTCCGAGCAAGTTACAAGTATATTTGCAATAAAAAATCATATTTAAATCCTGGCAGATTTCATACTGTCCCAACTGAAAGTAGGATTTTCTGGCTGTACCAGACATGAACATTTTAGATAATGAATATATTTGCTGCCTGTATGTATTCTGTGCATTGATCAGTGTTTTTTTTTTCATTTCATACATCATTCAGAACTGCTTGCAATGAAGGATTTCATATCTATAACATTAAGTGAAGATTAAGAAATATTAGTATTGATGCTAGGACAGTTACCTATTATAAACATCGATTTTTATTTCAGCTCAGTGCCAACTCATCAGCTCTACTGAGAGGAGCTATGTTTCCTTAATATAGATTCAGCACAGAAAAGAAGAAAAACATCTATTTGTCATTCTTTTTACAGCTGTTCTTTTCCAGTCTAGACAACTCAAGGCAAGTGTGATATTTCACAAGATCATAAACTACATTGAAGAAACACACTGTTGTTCTATTCCAATGTTTTTGCAACAGTAAAGAAGAGTAATTTTCTTTGTAGCCTAATGCTTTTTAGAGGCACCTTAATCAATCTGCATAGATATTTTGATCACATTCATCCTAATAGAGAAATGGAGAGAATAGGTACTGGACTTTCAGTCTGGGCTTCTATCATGGAGGACTGGACAAAAGACCAATTGAAAATATTCAGGGTAGAAAACTCATAAGCCAGCAGAGGAAGAGAAGGAAGAGAGGGAGGGAGGGAGGGAGGGAGGGAGGGAACGAAGGAAGGAAGGAAGGAAATGTTAAAACGAATGTAAAAATGTATGGATAACTTACTGGGAGAGGAAACAGAGAAGAAATGAGAATTCAACTGCAAAGACTCCTGATAAAATCTCACCCAAAAAAGCTGAAACTATTACACTGTGGCTTTAGTAGCTACTAAAAGCCTATACGATGATCCTTGTGGGCCCACTGAAATTAGAGCAGGATAGTTTAGAATGAATCAAAAAAATGTTATACCCATTAATTCTCAGGAAGTTCAGACAGCACTATGCAAAGCAGTTCAATGTGAACATAATAGAGAACATACACCCTCTTTCCCTGCTTAAATAAGGTACAATTCCTATTTTCTTTTTACTCCTTTAATTTATTAATAATACATCTTCTTTGCACACTCTTTAGTTTCTTTAATGTTTTCACACTCCACACTTCACGAAACTTTAATGTTTTGAATCTGGTTACCCGCTCCCTCTATGGGTCACAGTTATACTGTGTAATTCCTGAGCATATAAAATCCTTGGGACTAATGTGTAAAAGGATAAAAGAGGATTTATAAAGATTAATGGTGGGAAGGTATTCAGATGGATCTGAGCACAAGTAACCTGAGGCAGTGTTTAGCTTCAGTAACGACTAATTACTGATATGCAGATGCTGAGATGAGCTCAGCTGGTCTGAGATTGGTGCTAATAACACAAAGGTTATGGGTTCAGTCTCTGTATGGACCATTTCCTTAAGAGCTGGACTCGATGATCCTTGTGGGCCCCTTCCAACTCAGAATATTGTGTGAATCTCATGCCGGCATCGACCACCACCTACCATGCAATGGACCTTTAGGCCAATTCAGTGAGCACGAGAATCAAGTAAACCAGAATGACTACAATGTTGTGCTCCTTTTACTCAGCTCAGGAAAGAAATATTCTTTGGCCAACACAAGAACCAAAAAGAAAGTTATTTCTGAGAATTTTGAGAAGTGAGGAATGAGTTGGCTATTACTGTAATATTTGCAACACCTAACAACTAACTTAGCAAGCACATAAATAGTGTCTATGTTATTTTGGTATTTCTACATCACTAATTGTCAGGCATTCTTCATCAGCATCATCAGCTTGATGACAATGACATACAGAGGTTAAATCATTTGGATATCTGATTAGCTGTCAGAAACAATGATTCTATGACATTCAGGCTCCACCTAACATCACAGCAGGACCCAGAGGGTTTGCAACCAAATACCAGTTTTGGAAATTAAAAATTCCGCCATTCTTATAATGAAAGAACCTGAAAATCATGCAGTAGGCAGCTAGATTAATAAAAGTAACATGTAAATGATTTGTAATTAATATAAAACAACTTACAAAGGTCAAATTGGCATGACTGTCACATTTCAAGCAACGTAAATGGAACTCTTAGAATTTTTCACGCTTCTCTTTTACTTTCCCAGTAATAAGGAAATTGAATGAATTTCAGGTCTTTGACATGTTTCCTCTATTGACAATTAGGTTTTGAATAGAGAAATAACCTTGGTAATACACAGTTCTCCATATTAAATTGTTTAACAGCTAAGGGGATCACCATGCATTAAAAAAAAAAAAAAAATCATTCGTTTTAAATTATTTCTGTTCCAACTGTAGTCAAATGTGACACTCAAGGACAAGAAGAAAGCTTATGATAGCTTCTGAACTGGGTTTGTTCATATAATCAGGTATGCAGATAGTATTTAATAGAGTATAATGCAGATATTTGCCCCTTGCTAGGTTTTATACATGGTAAGAAACTACCCAGGACACAGACTGACTGGACACTGACTTTCTGGACCAAGCAAAGTTAGCCTGACTACTAACTTTAACAGAGAGAGAATTTAATTGACAAACCCCCATGAAGCTGGTGTGATCACGTGAAAATAATTTTCAGCGCTAACAGCAAATATATTGAAAGAACTTCTCAGTGAGACAGGGAAAGAAGCAAGATACAGAAGTAATAAGAAGACAAAATTATAAAACTGACTATTCTTTAAAGTGCCTTAAGTTACCTTCAAGAAAAACTAAGGATTTAGACAAAGTAAAAAAAACTATGACAGTAAATGGAAATAGGACAATGTCTCTATAGAAGTGCATTAACACTGTAAGAAAGGGCTGTAAGTTGAGACATCTGTTTTCACTTACAAAGTTTTTTAACCTTTTACACACAATTATATGGATATTAGTCAGAGAAACATATGCTCTTTGCTTTATTTTTTGAATATTTTTCTGTCTACTTTGGCTTGTATGACATAAACCTCACACAAAATATGTAACATTCAACCAGCCAATAAGACAGCTCATCATCAGGACTTCCATATTTTAAAAATTGAGAAAGGCTATAGTCTCAGAAACAGAAACCATTAAGTCATCTTCCTTTTGGTTGTTGATTTATTTAAATGCACTCGATTTAAGGTGAGCATTTAAGGGTCGGCTGGTTTTCATTTTAAAATGGAACAGATGTACACCTACTTTTCGATGTACTGCACTTTCAAGACATTCCCCACAGCACTCCTGTAGTTCAGGACTCTGACAGAACATAGAGGAACCTACTGTATATTTCAACTTTGAAAAACATAAATAAAATAATATTGCAAGTACAGAAAGAAAAACAAAAAAAGGAGAGATAAGGAAAAGAAAGTACTTTCCTACTTCACAGACATTGGGTGGACAAGTCTCCATCCTGGCTGGAAGGAGGTGAAAAATCAGTGTCATTGCTTGAAATGATGCATGTTACTGGATTATTCTCATTAGTGAGGATTACAGTCTTGGCAGTCTAAGCAACATAGATTGAAATAACTGCAACAAGTTTAATACCAACACTAAGAAATAAGTAAATTATGGAATTATAGTCCTTTATCAGTCTGTAAAGCTTAATTGATTCTCCAAACTATTTTTTTTAAATTTATATTTTCCATAGAACTTCACATTTTTGAAAATATTTCTATTCTAAGGAACACACAGTTACTATGATTGCAGTGAAAGTAGCAGATAAAAACCCTCAAAAGTTGGCTTTGATTTTTCCTACAAGCCTTGTCAGAAACTTAAGCATTCTACAAGCTTAAGAGTTGAGATTAGATATTACTTTACAGAATTAATTCTTATTAATATTAAATGCTCCTTTAGAGAATTAATTAATACTGCAAAAAACATTTAAGGTATTAAAATTCTGTTCACTTACTTAAACTGTACAGTTACGAAAAGATTAATTAATTTATATTCTAGAACATTAAAATTTAGCTAGAAATCTGATAGGTAGAATTTCTATGCACATTCAGAATTCTATAGAAACAAAGACATCAATTTGTCAGAAGAGAAATTACAAACAATAAAAAAAAAAACATCATGAGGTAATTTTCAAATGCATCCATATTCAAATTTTGCAGTATTTGTATTGAAGTGAAATGTATTTTAAGACTACCCAAAGCACCAATTCAAACACACAGACAAAGACACATACACACAAGGATATACATGGCTAAAGTGCTGAAGTTTTTGCAGTTTTGGGTTCTGACCTTCAGATAAAACAGAACTCTGTGACTGCTTGGCTGTGATAGAAGCAAAATATTAACCCATATGATCTTCACTTGTGCAAGTGTTCAAGCAGCCACATCTTTACAGTACTGATACATTAACACAGCTTTCCATATAATTCTGAAAGATGGCACATCCCCCCAGTGATGTTTAATGACATTTATTAAACTGTTCAAGCAAGTGCTCACCTCACTTCTAAGTATTCCTGGGGATGATTTTCAGTTCTAATGGTGCTAAAGTGAGCATTAAATCTGGGTTTAGTCCCTTAATTCATTATTTATTCCAGGAACATAAACTTTAACCTATATGTGTAAGCTGCTCTTTTTAACTTCTGAACTGTGTATATGACTGCAGCTGGGGTTTTTTTTCCAATGCTATTACTAGCTGTCATCTTCACTTTACAAACTGCAATTAGGCCTGGTGATTAAAATGCATTAACTGCATTTCTGAGAGCTGCTATATGTAACAAAGATTGTGTGTGTTCTTCCTATCCCTGACTATTTTTTGGCAAACTACTATCCTCAACCATTGAGATTGAGTACTGCCTCTGCGTTTCACTGCAGGATGTATACACAAGGTACAGCAGACCCACAATGAAACAGTCATCTCCCAACTAATATTTAAAGTAACAAGTCCAACCCATCAGAACTTTTGGGTTACTTTGCAAATGTAACTGCAGTAGAAATTCTCTGAAAAAACCTGACCATTTATCTGAAGACCAAAAATGCCTGAATGTGTTAACAAATTTTATGTATACACCCTCCACCACCTTTAACACTTCAAGACAGTTTCTCTTGCCCTGTATTTTGCACCTTACTAAAAATCCACTGTTCTGTGAGAAGCCAGGTAAGCACTGCCACCTCTGCCACTTCTGTGTCTGCAAACACAGTGGTGCAAAAAGTCTCACCAGCCAAAAGTTCCAGAAATACTCTGAACCACAGCTAATACTCAGGTACCCAGAAGAAGTCCACCCAATTTTTTCCCTACAAGGTGGGCTGACCTCTCTGCTGCCCTTCTCCCGTAAACCTACACCTACACAGAAAAGATGCCAATAGAATACAGAGTGCTCCAAAATTGCACCAATGATGCCACAGAGATTCACAAGCTCGTCATTAAATGAAGATAATATGAACAGAAATATGCTAAGCACTCTTCACAATGCATTTACATGCAAGTTGAGCTAACCAAAATGCTTGAGGAAGGCCTAGACTCTAGATTAGGTATGCTGCCCCTCCTCCCAAATTACTAAGGTCTTCTCCCCTACTACTGCAGATGAAGCAGGGAGCAGCCTGGATATCAGCAGCCATCACAGCCACTCATTCCCATCTGAAGAAGTGAAAAATGCTCTTGCATTGATGGGAGAGATGTACACAAATTAAGTTGTTTTTTATTTGGGGCACTTTTTGCTGTTGATTTGGTTTTCATAACTTATAAAAATAGGTAAGGAAAAGACATTTTATTCTTAATTTACATGAAGAGTTATTAACAGAGTTGTTAAAAAGACTGTGTAAGGCTGTGGTTGTCCAATAATTAAATGCTCGAGTCAAAGGGAAAATCCATCTATAGACCTGCTATCAAGGAGAGGAATTGCTGAAAATACAGTTTGTTCTCTTATAACAAGTAAGAAAACCATATATTGATTCAAATGCTATCTCTCGACTGGATAGAGTACCATTGTAAAATTTAATTAATACAATGAAATTTCCCAGTTCTATTAGTTTTTTAATACAGATAGAATGAAGTTAAATAAGCATTTAAACTTACAAAATTTCAAATGAAAACTGAGCAGTAGTGACGTTTCTCGACATCACAAAGCATTTTCTCATTTATTTTACATACTTCATTTTGTGTAATATTTCCCTTTCTAAGCAGCAGAGAAGCAACATACTTAATTCTTAATTCTTCATATACTAATAGTTACCAAAGGCAACAATTATTATTTCTTGATCACATTAAAACAGACACAACCATACTTTCAATATCACTGTACTAGTCTCCCTGGTAACAAACACATAAAACACCACAAGCTTTTCTAATGAGGTATGAGCACTCTTGCTTTCTCTGCAAGTAGTGCAAACTGGTAAGACTCAAGAGTCGCTGCCTAACAGAACAAAAATAACTGCTGCATGTTAAGCATATGTGCACATATATTACCTATTTCTAAATGAAAAATTATATATTACTACTGTCGACGGCCCTTTTGTCAAATCCTGCAAGAAGAAATGGTACCAAAACCTCATCTGCTTCAAATGTGCTGGTTTACTCAGTGATGAGATGTGCAAGAAAACAAATATTTTTCTTTTTGCATATATGCGTATCTATGATTCAGGACAGAGAAAAAGCAGAGCTCGTGGTCTGATCCAGTTTGCCACATCTGTATCACCAACTAGACCCTGTCTAAGCTGTGTGTGTCACACTTCACTTCAGGCCAGCTTAGCTGAGTTTATCAGTGCATGCATTAAGGCTGCTGGTGAGACAACACTCTGTTGATGGGAGGATTTTCCTGCAGAGCAGCCAAGAGAACAAGAGGAGCAGGGGACGAAAGCTGTGATTCAGCTCTTGCTTTGCTCTCCAAAGATTTTTTTTTTCCCCTTGAGGTGGCTGGAAGACACCATTCCCTAAGCAACCAGGAGTGACTTTGTCTTTGGTTCACAACAGTTTGTTTTGCTTGCAACATCAGTGGAAAACAAAATCAAACCAGGGGCATTCATAATCAGTCAGGAAGTAGAAAACTGCCCAAGATCTGTAAGTGGCTTAATACTACTCTGAAATGCCACCAGACAACATATCAATCAAGAGCTGAATGCTAATTGCTTAGGTATAAGTCATATGAAAACAAGTCCTGTCACCGTTCATTCCATTTCAAAACTCCAATTTGATGAAATATTTGTACTGTCAGTATTTAGGCACTCAAACTTTACCATTGCAAATGCTCCTGATGGAGAGTAAGGTAAACCCCTCAGTTTTGTATATTCTGTAAAGTTCCAACTGAATTCTACAGCTTAAAATGTAGCCCTGAAAACATAATTGGAAATACATATTAATGCTGGATAATTCAAAATTTACTTTGAGATGAGGAATTGGTACTTGTAATTTCAAAATACAAATTGAGGATGACAAATATTTGTAAATCCTCAGTGTGGTAATAATTATTCACTGAAATTTCAGTAATTGTGGATGATGACTGTGTTGAAAAATGTTGTAGTCTGTTCATAAACAAAGGCTTCCAAAAGCTAAGTACAGCATTTTAAGCAGATGTATACAATTTAACAGCGCCAAAAATAGTAACCTTTTAACTAATCACTTAGTAAATAGCTACTTTTCCTAAACATAAAGCAATCCTATTAATTCAGCCATATAAGCTTCATTTTTGAAGTGGATACAGACTTTACTGTGGCCTTATTTTGTCTAACTTTGTTTTCAACACATCTGAAACCATCTCAGTGAAACAAAGTGAAGAAATTTAGCTCAACCCTGTGCAAAAAGACAACATAATTTGGTTTTCCATGCTAAAACCTGTCATACAATACCTTCAAAATTAAGAACTATGGTGCTGAATTATCTGCTGCACTGATCTACAACAACAAATGTGTAGATATAATTCACCAGTATCACTTACGTACTGCATCATCAATAAACAAAATGACATTTTTATTTAAAAAAAAAAAAAAAAAAGACTGAGAATTTTGAAGTTACTCAGCCATCTGTGCTGTTAGGACTGCAGGCTTTTAGAAATATTTAAAACAGGCTACCTAATACGCATTCCTATATATAATTAAAAGTCGTGCTTCAGGGGTTTCTTTAACTAAAGTATGTTATTTTATTAAAGAAGTTTTTGCATGGGAAGCACCTATTCTAACAAATTACATATACAAAAATAAACCATCTTACCAAAGCAATTAATTTACGTATAAGACAAACACTGAAAGGAAAAAGCTTAGCATAAAATCTTGGTTGAGGCACCTCTGGAAAGTTTTAATTTGTTGAGCTGGTTTATATTTACCATCAGCATCTCTTACATCTCTCAGAGTTATGTCTTTCAGCTTCAAGAATTTGAAGCTAGTTAAATTTCTGTGTCTATTCAGCCTCTTTTCATAACTGAGATTACTATTAGCATAAAAAGGTAAGAATTAGGGTTAAACTTTCCTCATATAATTTCAAATATATAACTGACTCAAATACTTATGCATGAGTTTATTTGATAGAATGTAAGGGTTTAGACAACTTTTCAAATAGAAATTTGCAGTTAAAGTTAAATGCATAATTTAAAATATTAAAAATAGAAATAAATACAAAAAAGAAAAGTTTTTAATGTCATTGACATCTCTTTGAAAAACATATCTTTTTGGACAAATTTCCAGTAAGATTTAAATTCCTATAAAGTTTTTTCCCACTTAATGATTGTAATTCAAAGGACTTATTAGACTAAGTCCGTAGATGACGTGTATTTCCTACCAGTGTTTGAAAGTACAGTAAAAATAGTTTTTTGTATGGAGTTTAGGGGTTCCTTAGCAAACACATAGAGATCACACAGTTCTGAGAGCTCTCAGCTGGTCTCAAGCTCTGGGTGCCTGCAGGAATCCAGACAAAGGGAAAAAAAAAAAAGGCTCAACAGCAAAAAAGGCCCAGATTTGTTGTGAGCTCACCTTGGTGTTACTTCTACCATACAAATCCATGGAAGACACTCAGATCTGATGATTGTTCTAGAAACCTGTGAATGCTCTCTGTTCACTTCCAGTCAACAGTGCTCCTGTACAGGAGGAAACTGAGGAGGCCAAAAGGAGACCTGGAGCTCAGCCAGGACTCAGGTGCCTCCAGACCAGCCCACCCAAACCAACAGCACAGGCACCTCACTCCAGGCCCAGAAGAAGACCTCGAGCCAGCTGCCTCCTCAAAGCAAAGCCAAGTTTTAAAGAACTGCTCTCTAATAAAACGTGTTTGGCTCAGGGGGAACATAAGCCCACGCACCCAGTCCGTATTTCTGCAAGGACGTTTTTGTATGTCCTCATAAATTCTTTCTTAAAGTCTTTTCCAAGGCAAAACCATAATTTTTCAAAAGCCACGGGTTGGGACTAACCAAGAGTAGGGGAGCTACATTTCCACACACAATTTACCATCATTACATAAATTTGTAATTTGCAATATCACAACTGCCCACCATGTATTATCCCCCAATAGAGAAACACAAAGGGAACCTCTGAAAATGAAGAGCAACCAGGCAGGAAGATTTCACAGATGTCCTCTGTTGCTCATTATACTAAAACTTAGAATGCTCATCTCTCATAGGTCAAGAACTGTAAAATATTTAAAAGGAGCGGAAAAAAGGCATTGAAACCCAGATTGCTTTTGCTGTCTGTAACCCTTTTTTTCCAGCGATTCATGACTATACTTGCTAAAATTATGCATGTTTAGCATGTGTATTACCATAGCATCCTCTCTCTGGTTCTTAGCTTTCTTTTGCAGGGCTCTATCTGAGTATGCTAAATAATTATGGTCTCTTTTTTACACCATTCCCAAAGTGCTTCCTTTTCCAGGCCTAATTAGTTCTGATATTCAATGTAATTAGTTGAATTTAGAAATTTTCTATGAAAAAAGGTTGTTCTACAGCTTCTCATCAGCTTATATCAGGGAAAAAAATTCCAGTGATGGTTAAATATCAACAACATATTTGAATTCTTCCAAAGACATTTCTAAAAAATTAAAATAACATAAAATTAAACAATCATGCGGAATACAATTCAATCTACTTTATTTCAATTGGAAAAGGGAGGAACCCTCCCAAAAGCTAGGTTAAAGGCCTATAAAATCCAACTTTTCTAAGAGAGTAAAGCATCAGATATGAAGTCATAATAAAAGCATTCATTTGTGTAGTCACATATCCATATATAAATAAATAAATAAGCTGCACGTGTCAGATTTCAGGGATAACACCAAATTACTCATACTGGGAAAAAAAAGTTGATTGGTTTGTCTTTTTTTCCAAGTTATTGAAAAGAAAAGAGCTCTAGACTTTTGGGCTTGCCTTTTGTTTTTTAATTGTTAGGGCAAATTTAACTTATTTATGTGTTGATCAAGTTTCCAGTGCCTTTACACATCTGAGAATTTTACACTGAAATATGAGGTCTGAAGTTGAGAAAGTTAATTGGTTTCACTGAAGAAAATAAGCCACTACCTTTGTGACCAGCCTGACCTGGTTTGGAGTTCTCCCTTACTTGTAATAAAAGAGAACTCGTAGCAATAAAAATTAGCTTTGTTATCCGCTCAAAGTCTCCAACCAAAACATGACATCCTAATGGCCAATTATAGCTCCACACCTGCTGCTGGGAGGAGAACCTCGTTAATACTTAATTTGAAGAAGAGCCACGTTAATGTTTGCTGAAAAATAAGTAATAGCTGAGTAGCCACTTCACCAAGCCGGATAACCCACAAGAAGCCTTTTCCGGGACTGGCCACAGCAGTCAGGGAAATACGAATTATTGTTTTGCTAAGGATGCCTGAAGTCCAACTTTTTGTAGTTTTTGCACGAAAACAGAAGTAGCAATTCCAGCATCTCTTCCCTCTGGTTATCCAGAATATGCCCAGCCTAAAGACTCTCAAAATTATCATTCTCTGCATGCTAATAGACCTATTTAGAAAGAAATGAAGACAAAACCCAATGTAAATAGAGTATTTCCGTAGGCTACTGATTTAATGAACTTTCATTTCCAGTAAGTTTTGCTCATGATAAAGGAACACTAACTATAAAACCAGACTGAACAAAGTCGGTTTCTCGAAAACAACAGACTGAAGAACAAGAAGGGATGCACAGCAAAGTCACACAACACTGGAAAGCCCAGGATAATGTCACCAGCATGATGCCTTACTAACACCTTGCAGTCGTATCAGTTGTATAAATAATAAGGTAGGTTTACCACATACAAGTATTTTTTTGTCAAAGAGTGCATGAAATATAAAGAAAGATAAGGCTGAGAGTGCCTGCAGTATTTCAGCTAGAGCAGCTGTTTACAACTCATGTTTTAACATCTATCAACAAGCTTGACTACAGAAGATACAAATATTATCTACCTGTCCCACTGCATGAGATATAACAGATGTCCCCAAATCTCTCTTTTGCCCTCACTCTCTCCAAGATCCTGCATGACAATGGACTTCTCATGCTGGAAATGATCACAGGGGTGATAAAGAGCAATGCGAAAGACTATAAAGACCAAAAGTATGGATATAATAATATGCACCCAGAGGCAGCCTAAAGGATGGCTTACAAAAATCCTCCCAACTGGTGTGAAACTAAGAATAACTGTAATAGAATAACATTATTATATGATAAAAACTGAAAAAAAGAGGTCATAACATCTGAATTCTTTCTGCCACAATAGAGTACAAGTTAAGCCATTTAATTTCTGCATTTCAGCTGCTGTATCCAACCCAAAGCCAATGGTGTTAGTCTTGATTTATTAGTCATTATGAAGGAGATTAAGATTCTCCTTTGTAAAGCCATAAAGGCTTCCAAATTATGACTGATTTGAACAGGGTTGATTATATAAGACCTATTTAGAAGTCAGTGACATTATCATGAGGTTTCCATTCTACCGTTTTATCAAACACAGTCTGGTCAGGCTAAAATTTCTATAATTGTGTTTTTACTTCTACTATTAAAAATTATAGTTAAGAATAGCGTTGAGAGACTAAAGAGAAGATTTTCTCCTATCAGAAGTATTAATTGTATAGCTATTTTCCTGGAAAGTATCTCAAAGTGTCCTTGGAGCTGCAGGGAAATTCAGTGTTCCTGGTTTGGAACATATCCATTCTAGTCCCTGTGAGAGGAGTGAGAGAAAGAAGTATCAGTAATGGGAGAAGTTGCAGTCATTAGAAGAAGCTGGCAGCTGTATTTCAGTACTATGCATGTGGCAGTGCACCAGGGAGAGGTCATAAAAGAACTTTTCCCTTTTTCTTAACTTTTACTGACTTCTGTTGCAGTGAGCACAGAAAGTGAAACCCCTGTCCTTGTGCTATCTCCCCCTCCCAGCATTTCCTTCAGTAAGTGTGGAATAAGAAGTAAGAATGGTACTGGAAGGTGAGCTAAAAAAAAAATACCATGAAAACCAGTGAAGAGCTGAAGAACAAATGGCTCATCACAGAGCCTAAGCTGCTCTCCCCCGCAAAATAAAAAAACCCTCCCCACAAAACCACACGAGTTTTCATAAAAATTAATTGAATTTATATTTGATGAAAATCCATGGAGGAGAAACTAGATGTCCTAGAGCAAGAACCTGGAGAGCAGAAGCCAGACTGGTAAGCTGTTGGACATGAAGGCAGACCAGCAGGAGGGGCTTGAGGGTGGAACGGGGAAGCAAAGCAAAATCAGAGAGAGAAGCAAGGTCAGGCACAGATCACAGATCTCCTTATGCCCCAAACTCCATTGTTCCTGCATCGTCAAATGTCTGCAAAAAAATCACCCTCAGGGCTATCTTGAGCCCATTAGTCGATTGAGACAATGCCAAATTTCTGTGAATTTAACCCCAATGGCAAAGAGTACATGCACTAATGATAACACAGGAAGACACATACCCGCACCACATCTACCACAAAATTATGCCCTAAAAACATTCAAAGTCACAGCACTAATTGGTCTGAAAAACTGATTACAGCTGCCTTTCAGATGGATCTCAAATTTAACATGTAATTCTAACTTCGGTAGTTCTGTGCTGTGGCTTCTTATTTGTCAGATGGAGATATTAATGCCTGGTAGGCAGCATGAAAAACAGGCTGCCCAGTGTTTGTGAAGCACTGAGATTACATGGGAATGAGAACCAGGATGTCACTGTGCACTTAAAAGCTACGTAGAAAGGCACAAGAGCAATGGGAAAAATGAACAGTTGCATGAGTATCATCAAACGCAGCATTTCCTAGTTGTTGACATCACAAGTTTGAGATAATTTTGTGCTCATTTCTACAAGAAATACCAGATGTCTCACAATACATAGCAGACTTTACATTTGGAGTATCTTCCTAATTTAACCTCAACTATTGAAGTATAGATTTTCTTGAATTTTCAAATTAAGGACAGACTTTACAGAAGATAAAGTTGCCATAGAGATGCATACACTCCTTTCCAATCATCTCAAATATAGTTAGACAAAATTAATTATTCAATTCACCACAGAAGATTTGTACTTTTATATGAAATATTCCAGGGTGAGAGATATTTTTCAAGTATGTTAAGAAAGAACTTCAAATAGTAGTAAATGGTCTAGGGGAAAAAAAAAAAGTTAAAATAGTGAACAGAAATAATTCTGTTCAAAAATTAGGTAGAATATCAAGCAGTTAGGGCTCCTTTCCAGGTAACTCGCTATTCCCTTATCACTCTCATAGATGCAGAAGGTTTTGGAAAAAAAGGAGTTGTTTTTCATTTGCTTTGCATGTCTACAAGGGACAAAACCCTGTGGTGGTTCATATGTATGCTTATTGAAAGATTATAGGAATTTATCTTTTAAGAGATAATACAAAAGTAAAGACTAATATTGTAATAATTCTTTAATGGGAGTGAAAGCAACAAAATACTGATGAAGAGAATCTGGAGCTGTCATGCAGAATGCAATCCTCTTGACTGGCAGCTGTGGCTTGGCAATACTGAGACCTTGTGCTATTTGATTAAAACAACATCAAGATGGAAAGATCTCTTCAAATTAGAGGTCAGAAACATCAGTCTCTGTTTTTTCTGCAGTTGTCAGAAGTGATACAGGGTAATTAAGTCTGGAATAATGTCAGACAGGTGGTACTTTTCTTTTGAAGCAATTCATTAGGGAAGGCTTGTCACTTGTGACATTCCCACATAAATCCTGGTGCTTGGTCTCTTCTCCAAATGAGTTTAAATTGTTCTGTTGAATATGAAAATACTTCAAAAGGGACTATATAGTCTATCTCATACAGTAGCTTAAAATTCCATTTGGCAAACATTTAACAAAAAAAAAAAAAAA
>VXBT01003636.1:37779-82652 GCA_013400235.1 Oriolus oriolus
CAAAGAAAAGCCACACCACCGTTTCCACATCTTATGTTTAAGTAACAATTTGCAAAGACATACAGGAGATGGAGAAGCTGCTGTCAGCAAGGAAACCAGAATAAGCATTGCCAGGATGAACAGCAGATCTGGGCAGTGAACAAATGCCATTTGAACACCTCCATTTTATCAACTCAACTAGCTTGTCTATTCTCACTATGGCTGTAATAACACACCAAGAAATTTCAACAGTGAGCAAAAATTATGACCTTATTCCACATATGTGGCATAAATTTCTACTTTTATTTCTCTATCAGTGACTTCAAATAAGACCTCTAAAAAACTTGAAGATCTTGTTATAGAACCAACAATGCAATTTAAACAAGTATCATGCACTGAAAGACTCAAACATGAAAAGCCACCAGTAAACTGGAAAGAGAAAGGAAAGTGTCAAATAACTACAGCTTTTACTTTTAACTGGGTATCTTCAAAGAAGAATAGTTTCTATTTTTCAGAATTTGGTTAATTTGTTTTAAACCTATGGGGAAGAATGAACACTGAAATCCAACCAAAAACCCCAAGAAAATGCATTTCTGTTACGGTATATTTAAAACAAATTGCAGAAACCTCGCTTATAGTCAATATAGTCTTCTAAGAATACAGGAGTCCACCTGAGGAAACTCATTAAAAGCACAAGCAGTACTAAAATGTCTAAATACTAATTTAGCAGTACTAAATAATTGATTGTCCATAGTACCTATACCGACCTCTCTTGCAATTAGGCATATTGAAGGTCCCATAGAATTATGGACTTGTTAGTTGGAAAAGCCAAATTTTAAAAGCTTTTACATGATGAATAAGCATTTTTAAACACTCAGTTTTATTTCACAGGGTCAGGTATGGACCAAGACACTCCACTGTACTCCCCAGCAGTATGCTTACACAAAAATTTACTCATGCTGCTGCAAATTCATGTGGGAAAATAAGATCACGATATTAACTTCACCTGCAGTTTTCAACAATATCCATTATAGCTTGGAAATATAATTTGTTTTGATTTTCAATATTCATATTAATTTCAGGAGATAAAGTATTTGATTTATAAGCAGTAGTCTTGATGCCTTACCTGAAGGTGTGTCAATTACTTAGTGTTAATTTCTCTGGGGACTTTCAAGGAAGAACAGTGGCAAAGATTTAGAAGCCCTTATTTTAGTAGATGTTCTGGTTTTATTCATTTAAAAAATAAAAATCACTGGCCATGGTTTTGCACACATTTTCCCTACAAATAAATTTTTTTGGCAGTAAATTACTACCATGTTATTCAGGAAAGTCAAAGCTTTTAATTGCTCTGCATAAATGCATTTTTGCTAAGAGAAGTAACTTCCATTGTGCAGTAGCCTTGTCTTCTGAAACCGACATTCACACAAGCCATTATTCTCTCTAGGAGAAACTTCTTTCTGCATGTAAGAGCATCTTTTGGATTTAAAAATGCCATTAAATATTTACCTTTAAGAATGCCAGCTATTACAAGTGACATGGGGGTGGGTTTAATTCTAATTAGCGCTGTAAACTGCAAAGATACTGACAAGAAGCACTGCAGAAAAGCAGTTTAACTCATTCTGCAACAAAAAAATGGAATTATTGATCAAGCTTTTGACAGATATTTTCACTTTGGCTTCTGGTGCAAAAGGAACTGAAATTATGACAGTTTCAGGAGATAGTTCTGGCTTGACTCTCAGGATTGCTTCACATCCTATATATTTAATATGAATGTAAACAGTGAACAATTTTTTTTTCCCCCATCAGGGTTTCAGCAATGAAAATGCTGATTTTCACCAGAATCAAGCACCATTAATAATCTGCTCATAGAAAGACAGGTCAAAACACATGCTTGCCTGTATCAGGGGACTAAGGCAATCGTGCCAACACTTTATGATACAGTTATGCTTCAGAAAAAGACGTTTTATAAACAGTATGTACATGGCATGTAAACTGAAATATTTAAGAAATAGTTATTTATCTGACATCACACCAACTGTTGGTTTCCATGACAAATGAAAGACTGCAGCAGCAAAGGTGACATATTTGCTTAGCTCTTAAGCCACAGTGGTAGGGTGCCTGCTGAGATTCATTAGATCCACCTAAATAAAGCCAAGCCTCTTTTCAAGCATAAGCAGCAGTGTCTGAACCCTTGCATTTGCTTTCTTTGGAATTAGAATTTGGATTTCACTATCTTCTTGGAGACTACAACTTGCTCCTCCTAAGAAGCAGATTATTTTCAAAGCAAAATGTCACTGTGGGCGTTGCCATTTCTTTTGCTGGATTCAAACATTTGGGATTTTTTCCATTATATGTTTGCATGTTTATATTCTTTTGGGTTTAATTTACTCTATAGCTTTTTTCCCAAAAGGTTAACTTGACAGAGGTCTAACCCAGAATGCTTCTCACATAAAGTAATAAAAGTATTTTAATAATGTTACAGTATTTTAATAATGTTAAGAATCACAAGACTATTCAGGTTGGAAAAGACCTTTAAGATCATTGAGCCCAACCATTAACCTAACACTAACAGGTCCACCACTAAACCATGTACCTAAGAACCACATCTACACATTTTCTTTACACTACCTTGTCTGCAATTAAAAGCTGCTTAAAATAGTAAGGCAGAGCACCAATCCAATGCTCAAAATGGTAATTTGCCTTATGCTCAAGTATAATATCCTTGTCCTTACAAGAATTTCCACTGAAAACATGGAAGAGAAAGGGAAAAGACAAGCAAGTAAAAAAAGTCCCAAATCATTTCAAGCTGGACAATTCTATGATGTTTTAAGTCCAAGTCAGTTGAGACGTTTCAGACTTCCAAATACAGATGTGTCAGCACAAAAGTGAATGATGGTTGCGATAGCCCTTGCACAGCGAAATACATCACGGGCAGCTGCACACACAGCAATTTCATGGGAGACAGCGACAGCTTCTTCCAAGATGGATTATCCCTACAACATCTTGATTTCCTCACTACACGGTCTGCAAGTCAGACCAGTCTCCCAGCAAATCTGGTACAGGTGTCAACTCCCTTCAGGCAGCACAGGGCAGGGATCTGCTCTCCAGAGCAGCCTGCCTGGGGCTGCTCCCACAGACCTCAAGGGGAGCCCCAACAGGTTGGCATCAGCTTCTGAGTAAAAACTTTTTGTCAAATCTTTGTAATCAACTTTTTGTGCCGTGGCCTTGTATGATACTTCTGTGGGATATACAGGAGGAGGATGTCTCTCAGCGGTACACAAAACAAAATCCCATGTAAGTGACCCAGTAAGACCCTCTGCCGAAGCTCTCACCTGAAGCTAAGCAATCACCCATCCCAAGATTTGGGTAATACACGAGTCTTCCCTGCCTGCAATCCCAAATAGAGGAGTTTACCTGCTTGGTAAACATATTTACATTCTCTTGATAAATTTGTTCAAGCTCTCCAATACTTCAGCTTTTCAGACACCAGAGAGCTCTGTTAAGGCTAAGCCAAGAGTCTTCGGCTCTGAAGAAACTATTAGCTACTGCATCTGGATTTCAGGACATTTTGATTTCTAATTCTTTCTTCTGATGCAGCATAATTCCCCTTTCTGCAATACATACATCTATATAATTTCTGAATGTGAAACAGAGTTTTGAGAGCTCCTATATTGTACCTTGTATTTTAACACATCTTGTATAACCATTCCTACAGATATGACAGAATTAGTATGATTTACCACTTCTTTTCAAAATTACTGAAGAACTTCAATAATAAATGACCCAAAGCTATCTACTTGTCCTTGTTCTTCTCAGTCTAAGCATGACTGTCTCACTCCTCCCAGTGAGCTTTTCCTACCTGCAGCTCAGAGAATAGATTTCTAGATCTGAATGTTTTAACGGAAGTGCTGTATTGAGCACACCTGTAATGTGTGCCCAGCTCTTAACTCTAGATATGATGTGCTTTGTGTCACAGTGCATCAAAAAGATCAGCTGCAATTAACACCTTGTCAGGTTGTACACACACCGAGTTGAATACAGTTTATATTCTGTGCACTGAGCCTGAATTCTTGTAGTAAAGCAGAAATGAGAGGCAGAATGAAAAGATGTACATTTGGTTAGAAGAATGGAGGAACAAAAACGTTACATGAGCAACCTGAAGGCAGAAGCATCACCTATATACAGGAAAGGAATGTTTCCATCTTGAACCTCAATCTGATTCCAAATCCAGATCTCTCTAAGTACTAAAAATGCATTTCAAAGGATGTAGCAGAACACAGATTATCCAATCTGCAGCAGAGATCTGCACTGCTTCTCCTTAACATGGCTAGGAGTCACTGCTGGAATCACAGTACAGTTTAAGTTGAAGGGACCCTTAAAGATCATCTAATCCAATCCCCAGGCAATGAGAAAGGACATCTTCAACTAGACCAGGTTGCTCAAGAGCCCCATCCAACCTGACCCTGAGTGTTTCCAAGGACAGGGCATCCACCACAAAGTAGCAGTTTTTATCAAGTAACCCACAAAAAATTAGAAATTCCATTTAAGACAGGCATGATTTTGCCTACTCAAAACCATGCCATTAATTAAATCAAGCACACATAATGGAAATAATATAATTTTAAAATCTCATAGTGAACAGCTTGTCAGTTACATACAAAATGCATCTACTTATGTTTACATAAACCCACTCCAGAAAAAAAAAACCTACTTGACTTAAAAAAACAGCTTAGCTTCCCTACCTGTCCCCACACAAAATTGTGCCTCAAGCTAATAGTTACTGTTGGCAAACAAAATGATCTATGATTAAACAGCTCATCTTCTTTCTTCAAAGATTCCTGAAATACCCTGATGTTCTCACAGTAAACAGCTGTCATTCACAACCACCTGCTAAAAATAAAACAAAACACCCACTTTGGACAGATAATGGAATTTAGAGCAAAAACAAAAGTAGGTTCAGTTTGTGCCTAAATTACTCCCCCACCCCAAAACACGTTATAAGGCAATCGATGGAGTTTTGGTACATGCTAAATACATTTTTAGATAATGTAAGCAAAATACACCACAGTAAATCAGATTAATAAGTCACACTCTGTGTGGCTGGCACAGAAGCAGTCGATGCATTTAGGGCAAGGACTAGGAAGCTGTCGCGCCAACAGCAGCCCACAAAGCTTCCTTTGGAGCCATGGTGGGGCTATCTCAGCTCTTCCCCTGCGCCCTAGTCAGCTTGAAATATCCAGCACAAAGGACAGAAATTTCCTATTAAATTGTTATACACTTTTCAAACATAAGTAAAATAAAACTCTCCTTAATCTTGTTCCAGGAAAATTATTGGGTCAAATTCAATATACAGCTTTGTATAATGCAACATATATCAAACTCTTCAGTGGTGTACAGTAGAAAGTGCAGGGATATTTTAAGCAAAAATGGTCTTGACAGCCCCTTATAAACCCTTCATTTCCTCTACCACAACAAAAAATTGCTGCCCAGAGCTAATGCTGTCCAAAGTGAGCACATGTTCATATTTGCCTTAAAATATTAATGCATCAAATTAAATTTTGAATTTCAGATAGCTTTGCCTCACTCCCGTCAGTTCTAATTATTGATTTATTTTTGGTACCAAAAGCTTGTATTTATACATCCTTCTCAATCACAAATTCTTCAGAGTAATCTGATAAAGAGATCTCTCACTCACCACTACAATGGTAGACCCTGTTGGGACTGAACTTTATTCTGGGCCAATAATGTTATAATTTTACAAAGAGATGAGAAACTTGGGCAAAATCCTATGGAGAAAATTTAAACAGACAGTACAGTTACCACAGCAGGATTTTTTGCCAGGCAGTTCAGGTTAACTCCTGCCAAAAAGCCATAGAACATTTGAAGGCAGGAAGTAATCTTGGTTATATTCTAGCAATTTCTTATTCTAAATGATGTAATAAAATTTAACATAGGATATTCAGCATGTATCTAACACTTACAAGTATGAACTGCTGACTTTATAGAGTATTAATATTTGCATGTTCATGCACGTTCAGCGACTTTACTTCTGCTTCCATTTTAAAAATAAATCCTTAAAGTTCATTTAATCTGTTCAGAGTCATCAAGGATAAAAGAGCACAGATAATTTGAATAATATAAATGCTATATTTTGGTTGTAATACGTTATGTAAATGACTGAGAAGCCATTAAAACAATGACTTTTATTCCCAACTACAGCTTTATCAGAAATACAAAGACAGAAAGCTGAGGATCCTTGTAGATGGATTATGTTTACAGTCAAATTGTTAACCTGCATCTCATCAATACGAAATGTAAGTAAAAAAGCACTGAGGAAAGTGGCGCCACACCATTTTCCCCTTATAATTTAAGACAGGAAATCAGCACGGAAAGGGCAAGAGGCTAGTGAAATATAACACACAGCCTTATGCTTTTTACCATCTAGGTGGATTTAAGCATGATGTTTCTATGCTACCCAATAGCAAGTAGTGGAATACTGTCATTATTAATTCATCCTCCATATTTTTCACCCTCAGACTCCTAAGTCAGGCAGAAACTCCACTTTACATACCCTCTTACTTTCAGAGAAGGATATGGCAATAGTGATCAGAAACTGCATCAGTCCGTATTTATGTAGTTAGCAACATCTTCATAAGTTTGATCAAATAAAAAAAATCCAAAACTGACAGACACAGACGCCACAACAACAAACCACTGATCTGAACTCAGCAAAGCTGGCACATCCACACAATATACTTGATGATAAATGACACAAAGATGATATTGCACATGGAATTTCAGTAGCTATAAAAGCAAACAAGCTTAGCATATGAATTATATTTTTAAAAGCATCAAAACTACTACTTAAGCTAACTTGGGAAAGCTGAGGTGGCTGTGCAGTAGTGGAAAACCGGGAGATATGTTTTCTTTCCACGAAACAGCTCTCAATGAATATCTTGGAAGCAAAAGCTGTCAAATATAGCCATAGGTGTAAACCAAAGAAATACAAAAGTCTTAGGCCTGGTCACACTGTCTGACTCCTTTACAGGTAATTACAAGACCTAAACCAAAATAAAAGGAAGTATTTATCATACATAACTCATTCTTCAGGTATATGCTGTGGAATAATGTCATCCTTTCTTCTAAAAGAGCAAATAAACACAGCTAATAGAACTATGTTTAAAGTTCATTTTCTGGTATGTAGGTGATTTTCCCAACCAGAGGTAATGTACAGCCAGGCAATGCACACACCTCACCCCTCTGACTGCCTACTGGCTTTCCTGATAAAGAAATTAAATAGATAATATGAAAAAAAGGTTCCAACCTTCTCCAACATGAAAAAAAGGTTCCAAACTTCTCCAACCTGAAAAAAAGGTTCCAACCTTCTCCAACATGAAAAAAAGGTTCCAACCTTCTCCAACATGCATAAAGTCTTCTCATGTCTCACACCATTTCCTCCTATGTTTCTTTTCTTGCCTTGCTCCCTCAGGGTCAGAGGTAACAAACACCTTCTTGTTTCAGGGAACTGACAGAACCCACCACTCTTCCCCACACTGGCACTACCAAACCATGCCACCACTTGAACATGCAGAACAGACATGGCAATCACAGAATTATAGAATATTCTGAGTTGGAAGGGACCCACAAGGATCACTGAGTCCATCTCCTGGCCCTGAACAACACAACCCCAAGAGTCATATCATGTTCCTGAGAGCATTGTCCAAACACCTCTTGAACTCTTGTCAGGTTTGGTGCTCTGACCACTGCCCTGGGGAGCCTGTGCCAGTGCCCAAACACCCTTTAGATGAAGACTCTTTTCATAACACCCAACCTAAACCTCCCCTGACACAGCTTCAGGCCGTTCCCTCGGGTCCTGTCACTGGTCACAGAGAGCAGAGCTCAGTGCCTGCCCCTGCTCTTCCCCTCACCAGGAAGTTGTGACTGCAGTGAGGTCTCCTCTCAGTCTCCTCCAGGCTGAACAGGCCAAGTGCCCTCAGCCACTCCCTGTATGGCTAATGAAATACAGGCACCTACTCCAGGTATTCCTGACAGTGACTGATGTTTATTGTAACACAGTCTTGCTCTGATTTGCTATTTTAAAGCAGCAGTCCTCTTCTGCTAATTGAATTCAAACCATTGACAGATATGTGTTATGAAGGTCACATTGAAGCAGGATTTAGTATTAAGACATGAAAAAGCTAAGCTGTGTCAAAAGTGAACAGCAATTTATATGCCTGTGTTTTCTCTGCAGGATCCAGCTTTTCTGGAAAGCAAGATCTGTGCTTTGGTGATCTCCTTTGCCCAATGCACTTTTCCTTCCTCAGCAGTCACCAACTCCCACTTGCATCCCACCGCATGTCCTTTTCACCGAACAGCTGTCACTCCTCCCGTCACACGGACTGCAGCTGAGGGATTTGCAGGAGAAACCCTCGTTTTCTACCTAGAGACAGCACCACAGCAGTGCCTGCTGCTACAAAAAAGTGACAAGGAAAGCACAGCCTGACTCCTGCAGCCCAAATCACTGATGAATACTAACAAATCTTTACTGAGCAGATGCAGACTTTCAACATCAAACCTATTCTCCAGAGCACTATTTTTCTCTCAGGGAGTGCTGGAATCTGACTGGGAAGACTTCTTGTCACCAATGGAAAGAGAGGGCATAAAAATATATATAAATTTTTTTTCATCACCATATTCTGTTAAATGGCTCAGATGTTTCAGATGCAAAACTTTAGACACTTGAAAATACGCAAGCAAAAGTAATCGGCCTGAAGCAGTCTAACAGTCTAGAAACTGTTGCCTTGACTGGCACTGTTTTGCAAACATCACCATAAAAACTGGAAGTCCATAGAATCAACCAAGGTGAAAGTGTACTTATCAACACAAGAAAAGGAATTAGAATCCGACACAAAATCTGGCAATATTCTCCAACCAACAGCACAAGGAGCAGTGTTAAAGTTAATATTTGAAACTGAAGACATGTTAAAGAGGAGCGAAACAGGGATGAGAAGGTGGGTTCCCACCTTCCATCCAAAACAGTAATAGCTCTTTTGAAAAGAACCAACATTCAACTGTTGGTATAGTTATGCAATTCAGTCATTAAGTGGACTCGGAGCTTTAAGCCAGATGTGACCATGTGATCATTTAATACAACCTGCACACAGGTCATTAGGTTTCAACAACTTATCCATAAAATGAGCCAAATAACGCATGCTTGGCTAAAATATAACATTCAGAAAAGAGTTGTTAATATATTGAAAACACCTAAAAAATTTAAAAACAGCTCTTCATTATTTTTTCAATGGTTAATTATCTTTTTTGTTGCATAATAAAATTAAAATATTTTACATATCCAGTGTTTAAAATTAATTCCTGTCCTTCCTTTTTTGCCTAACTTTTTTAAAGGAAAAATCCAATTATTGTTCAGAATCTCCCTCTGTGTTGTATGAATTATCTAGACCCTCTCCTACAGTAACCAGGAACCTTGTCTGAAGTTTCTTCAGTTCATTATTTTGCCGCTTGCCTTCTCTAACATCCCTTGGAAACCTGACAGGCAGCGTGTGCTCCGTGCCAGCCTCACCAGCAACCTGGACGAGATGTACTGGCAGAGCAGATGATGGGTGATTTCCCTCATCCTTGTTATTCACAGCAGCAGTCATCTCCCAGCCTCTTCTGACAATTTCCCTGTCTGTACACATGGGGATTACGCTTTCAACCTACAGGACTGCACTGACAGCTTGTGTTTAATTGCTGATTCACTGTGATCCCTGTCTGGAGCCAATTAGAAACCTAAGTCCACAGTTTTGATGTTTGCATGTCAGAACACAATGGTTTACTCACTCACAGAAATGCTCTAGGGCTAGCTGGTTTTGACAGCGTTTCTATTACAAGAAGGTAATTCTGTGCTTGAGGACAGGGCCATCAAGACTGTCCTCTGAATCCTTCTGAGCAGGCATCTGAGCCTCAGCCAGCCTTGTCTCTCAGGAGATTCTTCAGCTTTGGGCAAGAGAGCCTGTCTGTCTCTCCCTCTGACTGAGAAAATATTTGTTTTTTTCCTAGGAGATAATGTCCCAATTGGCCAAACAAGTTTGAGGCATGAGACCATGATTCAGATGAGGCAAAGCTGGGACATGAAGCTGGGTGAGCTACCAGAAAGTCTGTACAAACTAGAGCTTCCTCTAAGTTTTCAAATAAAGTTCCAGAAATCCTTAGCTCTGTCTTTATGAGACATGAACAAAGTATAAATTGTAAAAAATTTTTGTGAGATAAAGGAATTACCTTCTGACCATTCCTATACCCAAATCCTTATGTGTTCTCTTTTAGGGGATTTCCCGAGTCTGAATTTCTTCATTCATGCCATTTCATAAAACATGTATCCAATAGTCTCTACTATAAACAAAATAATTCCTACTCATACTAATGTATGAATCCTAATGTGATTCAACTGCCTTAAAAAAAAATTCAAGTACTAAGAAGCATTACTGCTTAAATAAGAAAAATACCAACATTCCATATGGAATGTTTGTAAGACAATGAATCATTATAAAGTATACATAGTTAACTATTTCTGATTTCAGAAAACAAAGAGTAAGTTCTACCTTGATTCTAAATGCATTGTGAACAGCAGTAATAGATGTTGTGGTATCAGTTCATGCTACAATATTTTAGTAATGCAATTCCATCTCAAACTAGAGGCACAGTGGCCTACAAGCCATGCTAAATTTATTAAAACATTATTGAAATTCCTTCTATATGCATGCTCTTAATCACCCAGTGTTTGGGGGCAGAGGGAGAAGACAAAAGCAACTGATATCCAAATAAAACAATTTGCCAATGCTACCTGACCATTTAAGGTCACCTTTAAATTTAATCACCTTCTGGGACATCTTGTTGCTTATCTCTGTTCTACATTCATGACTCTTTTTTAATTAGTAGCTCTAGTATAATCTGATCTGTCTTTACTCCAAGTGAAACAGCAACCAGAAGTTACAAACAGAAATGTCTTCATGCCTCATCACATGGCTTTTAAAATTTTTTGGAGACAACTGAACATTAAACTAAATTTTCTAAGTTTTATATTCATTTACCTATAGGAAAAGAAGAAAGACAAGCTCTACTTCATTTTAATATTAAAATATTATAGAAATCATAGAAAAGCATAATAATTACCAAGAAGAGACCCATGGGAAACCATTAAAATTTTAATATGTCATTGGAATAAAAAAAATATTATTGACCAGAGAAAGGCCAATGGCAATTGCACATGTATCAATAAAAAGGCAGAGGACCCTTCCACAATCAGACTGGTTAGAAACTCTAGTTAGTAGGAGGCACGGAAATGGGAAGAGGTGATTTGGGAAATGATTTCTGGGAAATTTATTTTGACACCAAAGAAGTAATTTGACTTTTGTGCACTGAGTAATAAAACGATAAATCTTTAGCTGTATTAACGTGTTGGAATAGACTAGATGATGAAAGTGTTTTGGCACTGGGTTATGAGATAGGTTAATAGGACATTTTTGAGGCTGTTCTGCTCTAGTACTGAAGTGACAACTATAATAACCCTGAGTCATCACATCTCGCCGAGACATGAAGTTGCAATGATGAAAGTGATAGCAGATTACTAACAAGACTCTACTGTCACAGTTAAGGAGAAATGTCACCTCTTGGTTCCTGCTCAGGTAACTTTTGACTTCACTTTGTTTCTACATCAATTTGAAGCTCACAGAAGCAGCAAGTGTTAAAAGAGCCATGATGATTTCAGTCTAATCATATGATTAATATACAAATTTGAACATACTGAAGGTATTAAGGGGATTCAAAGAATCCTTCAGAAACCAAGGACAATTTTTAAATTATATTGTAGAACTTATCTCTCACAATTTAAACTATATGCTCACTACCATATTAAAAAAATATGCCCCTTCAGGTATCACTGCCTTTCAATTAAAACAAGTATAAAGTGAAGAAGTATCTCTAACATGGTACTGCCAAGTGTACCAGGCATTGCTACACGGTGTGTCAATACACAGCTAACACCACGTATTGATAAAAACCTGTACCCTAAAGAAAAGGTTTCGATGAAACAGTCATGGCCTACCCAACTGATAGAGATTTTGAAGCGCATCTGGTTTCAACAGTTTTCAGCTCATAATAGGTGCAACATAAAATAATGGGCTCTGATTTCTAATCTGCCAGAAAACAGTATTAATAAATATAAAAACCTTTGCCAATACAAAAAAAAAACACCTCCTTTCACCAGACACAATCAGGTTATATCTGTGAACCAGAACATCTGAATTCTGAGTACATTAACCCAACAGTAATTTCCCACTTCCCAAAATAAAGAGGAAAAGTTTAGCAGATTTCAGACAATAACTCCGTGAGGGATGCTGGGGCTATTTTGGTATGTATGTATTCATTATATTCTGGCACTGGAAATGGACAAAACAACACTGATTTTGGAAAAACTCAAGATACAGAGTAATCCTCAGGGTGGTGAAGACCTGGCCTAATTTCAGAGGTTGAAGTGTTTCCAGGTAAGCCTGATCCTGTGATACCCTGATATCCTATTTCTGTAGCAGTCACATATTTTCAGTTACTGATGATCCAAAACACTGTAACCAGCTGAGAATACATGTGGTGCAGAGCTGGCAGTCCGATATTTCTACATGCACAGGGCAATCTTCCACTGGAAGTACAACCATAATCTCCCTAGGCTGATGTATCACTTCACACTACATGATCACTAACATAACAGGTGAGCTTTGACAAAGAAATGTAAATAGTCATGCAACAAAAAGTAAAAACATTCTAACCATAAGAAGCTCTAACACTTATCTATAGCTCCAGGCTTGTAAGTATTGCTCTGCCCTCCAACCTTCCTGTATTTTGTTCCTAGTAAATTCATAATGTCATGCCTTAAACCAACTTCCTCCCCACCATTCCCCTCCCCAGTCATTTCCCTCATACAGGATCTCCAGACTGGCTGTGTTATCGTGCAGATGCAGTCACAGATATGTCAGAAGGAGCAGCCATGAACCCAAATCTTTCCAAATGTCCTTCTAACGCTGGGGGACAGGTAGTCTCTTAATAATTGGTCTACTACTACCAGCAATCTGAGCACAGTTACATTTGGAGAGTCTGTGGGGAAGCATTAATTCACTCCGATTCATCTTTATTAACAAGCATGTCTTATTCTAAGTTTATTTTCCAAACAGTACTTCATTCTGGATGCTTTTAACTGTTCTGATCTGAGAATACTATAGAACTGTAGCATAACTATGAAAGTGTAAAGTGCTGCAACAACAAAACATCAGCTAAAGAGGCAGTCCCAGCCAGCAACACCGCTATCTGTACCTTACAAAAAGTTGCTGTGCAAGGGTGGAGAATGAAGCTTTTACCCCCTCTCTCCCAAAAACAACCCTACAAACCAGGAGATTCCTGCTCCAATATCCTCCACAGAAGCCCATGGTGTACAGCTGGGCAGCTTAGTCCATGCAACACTTGCCAAGCTGGGAGCAATATTGCTTCCATTATCTCTCTGAAGTCCATCTGGTACAGAGCAGCTCGTGCCACACAAGGCTGCTGTAATTTCCACAGGCTAACCCTGACACACGCAAAAGTGAAATTGTAAGTGAGACTCACTTTTGGCATCAGCCAAGATGCCAAATCTTGGACAATGAAACTAACTGATAACTCTCATTTTCTGTGTAAGCCACTTCCAGTTTAATTTATTTTACAGCTCTCATGAAAAATTAAGATTTTAATTTTAATTAACATTTAAAAATCAAGCCATTTCTGTTCCTAGCGGAACACAGAATGACCACCTTTTCCAGTTAAGAATCTATCCTTTGAATATAAATGACTGACAGCTTCATTTAGAAACATTTCTTATAGAAAGCATCAATCATACTTTATGTAATTTTTTTACCTGCTATATGATCGTTTCCTTGAATTTCTAGCATTATTGAGCTGAGCCCAAATTTTTGAAAGCATTTAAATAAGCCAAGCTCTTAAGTCTCTTTCAAAAGCAAACACAAACTTAAATAAAATTAGTTTTAGTGAGCACCTCCAAGTCACTTTTCCAGCTGAACCTCAAGTGTTTCTGCTTTTTCTTTTATTTTTCATTTTTTTTTTTATGTTAGATTATCTCTTTCATAGTCTTTAGAGTCATCTCTATTACTTATTTAAAGCAATAGTTCTAACTGTTCAAAAGTAAAAAAATGGCCTTTGGAAACGTTTAAATGAATATAGTTTACTTGTTGTAAGAATATTTCAAACAAAGCCAATTATACAACATCATAAAGAAAACATATTAAGTCCAAAGACAAACATATACAAATCAAACCTGCCATATTTAGAAAAAAAGCATTAGTAAAATTTGACCAGATAACTTCACCATGTATAACACTCCATTGTTTCAGTCTTAGTGTTTTCTGCAACACTTATAATTATTTAAGATAACAGTTCCTATTACCATCTCTCTTTTGTGCCTGCTCTCTGTTGTAAATGAACCTGTAAACTGATTCCTCACAACAGATTATTCAGATGTTCTACCTGTAACCATCAGCTGTTCCTGTATTCAGCTGGTCTATCAGAAGCAGGGAAATTCACCATCAAAAGAACAAATCTGTGGGTAAGAAGTGTGCACACACCTGTGTATCAGTAACCTACCTTTCTCTGGACAACTGCCAACACAAGCAGCAGATCATAATTCTTACCTGTCAAGCACTGTGCACCAGAGTGTTTCTTCTCAATTAACAAAGACAATTAAGAATCATGAATATTAAAGGCAGCATTAAAACCTATATTTGCTAATTGATACTACATCAACTGGTGAAGACAGGAGAATTAGCAAAAGCCAATTTGCAATCCGCACAAAAGTGCTTCACATTCTTAACTCCTTATGGCCGAGCTCAGAAGCTCAACTGCTCATGCATCAAGTTCTGCATATTAACCAGATACCACTTGAGGAATCTAATCAACAAACACTAACTACAACTTCTTACAAGGCCTTCAAATTGTATCTTTGAATATTATTTCACATCTTTGAGGACTCAAACTGTTAGAGTAGGGGAATTTCTAAACAAACAAAAGCAATAAGGGTAACTGCTGACAGAGAAGTAAGATGTAATAGAAGAAACTTGTGTGCACAACTGGCAAAAGGCAGAGGAACACACATAAACTTCTATCAGTTAGGTAGGAAAGATAATCTAGTTTACCATATTATGGAATTTGTAAGTGCTCTTTTTTCTTCCCAAATTAGAGCAAAATGTGGGATGCAACTTTTTTTTATTTTTTTTTTTTTAATTTCTGGATTTATGACACTATTTACTAAGATTCTTCCAAAATCCAAAGGAAGAAAAGCCCAGACAATGTTGGTGTTTTGAAAACAGCAAAAATAAGAGGCCTTAACAGTTTTTTACTTAATGAAGTAACAATTTGAGAAAAAGAATCAATGAGTTAACACTTCCTGAAGATGTCACTGAAAAGTTGCTAACCCATTTTAATAGTTATTTCTTCAAACACTAAAAGGGTTCCTTGACAAAGTGAAGCTTCTAATATAATGCAGATGAATACAGTATTCATTGCATTTTGAATGTAAATCGATCCAATTCAATAGATAAGTCATGACAATTTGAGATATCAAAATAAAATGGCTGGTTATTAATGGAACAATAAATTTTTAAACATTGCACTAAGCCTTCAGTAAAAGAAATAACCAGTCCAGCAAAAGACCAACTCTTCAAAGTTCTTCTTTACAGTGTGCACGTAAGCAAAAAAACCCAACAACAACAACAACAACAAAAAGCCTAAAACCAAGATAAAATTAAAGTATTTGTAATTTCTTGTTCCAAACAAGGACCTGATGCTCAAAGCATGATGAGAGCCTGATGCCATAACTCTGCTGCAACAAGCAGGATGCTTTTACTGAGTTTCTCATGGCATTTTTAAACAATCTGTACATACTCTGAAACACACACTTCTTACAAGGAGATTTGACAGACCAATTGTACCAGCTTGTCTAATGCTGGAATGAAGAGAAATCCTTGGAGGGAATCACAAAAGGAATTATGTACAACTATTCAGTTTAATAGAAGAGTCTCCCACTAAATATTTCCCATTAGCTTTTTCTAGGAGCAATTAGTAGATTGCAAACTCTTGCTCTAAAATGAAAGAAAAGGAGTGTTTGTGATCCCAGACTGCTGGTCTCTTCCTGACCACAAGCACAAATATCCTGGCAAGAACCTGTGGGGTCTAATCTTCTTTGAATCCCCTGACTCTTGCATTAGCACTGTCAAGCCCAGCAGAGAACACAGTGTGGCATCCCTGCAGCTGTGGGTCACAGCACTGCAGGATCTCCTGGTGGAGCATGCACAGCACTGCTGCAACCCTAACAGAGGACAGCATGACCCACTCTGTAACCACTGTGTTGCAGGTACTTCTCCAGAACTATCAGGAGCCTCCTAATCCACACATTTTGGTTGCTTCTTTCAGGTGGAGAAGTTAACCAGTCCAAGGGTGACTGAATCTCAGCCTCAAGGAACCAGAGAAGTCAGCTCAGCAATGCTCAGAATTTTGTCACCACTCAGAAGCAGCAGTCTGCCAACCCTCCCACAAAAGAAAGGAGAAGAGTCCTCCTGCAACAAAACTGATACAGTATTAGTGCTCCTCTTCCCCTTCCAGCTGCACACACAAAAAACCCACCACACGAAAGAACCACCCCCGCTTTTAAAAAAACTAAAAACAAATCCAAAAAAACCCAAAACAAAACAAAACAAGATCCTCTTTCCCACCCCAGTATGATCTGTTCTTTTTAATAGATCCTTGGCTCTGGTGTGAATTGCCACCCCCACTCCCTGACTGAGCAGGATCTAAGGATGTCTGACTTTAGGAATTTGAAACAACCTGGAAATTCCCAGACACAGTTCCTCTGCCTCAATCTGTCTGGGATTTATTCTGAGCTACTTTCCTATTCCAACGTTGCAGTTATTTAGGACAAGCACTTATGTGAACCCTTGAGTAACACAAGTATTATTGCAATGGGGATAAACAAAAGAATTAGCTCACTGTGCGTGGGCAGGTGACTGGAAGCCGCAGGTATCATGCTGCAAACAGCTACCACGCAAGGACAAAGAAGTGGGGAGGTAACTCTGTGGTCAACAAGGCACTGGCAAATTTACTCCCAAATAGTCTGCATGACCAAAAAGTTGATCTCATAGGACCAGGCACAATAGGTCCAGTTCCAAAGAAAAGTCAAATTAGGAGTGTTGACACTCAGGTCTCCACTTCAGAGACAAGACAAACCTCAGTTAAAATAATTATTTGAGGACTATCATCACTGAAACAACATATGCTATGCTGCTAAGCTGAAAACATCCAGAAACCAAGACTTTTCAGGTAATGTGGTACAGAAGTCACTTCTCTTGCAATCCGGGTGGAAAATGACTTTTGGAAAAATCACATAGGAACAAGCACTTCCAGGTCTGAGCAGAATACAATTTCTTGGTGACCCTTACAGCTTAATACAGGTCAGCTGAAACCTACCAGACAACTTCTCCTTGGGGTTATCAAGGCAATCTTTTAAATAGCAATGATGGACACCCATTACTTGAGGAAATACCAACATAAAAACCATGACATTACATTGGCACTTGCCTCGGTCAAACTGTTACACTTCCTGAAGGAAATAGCTTTCTTTCTCTTTTGTACTGCACCAAGGAGAATGTCTATCAGAGTCCGCACAAAGAAAAGGCATGGCACCTCTAAAATTTAAGAACTGATTACAAAAAACCCTGTTGGTTCTTACATTATTTGTCCACTTGGAATTTAGAAAGATCAGGTGCACATTATCACTCACATTTATGTATCAGTGTTACTTCTCACTCCTTGTTTATGCAAAGAAACTTTTAAAACATACACAATAAATTCTGGTGAAAAGCAGAATCCAAGAGGAGCAAAATGATCTGCATATCCATGTAACTGAAAAATGAGCTTTTGAAACTATCACTACCAATCTGACGCAACAACCTTGTGTGTGTAATGAAGCTTGAGATGTTGATAAAGGTCATATGGTGAGACTGTAATGAAGATTCATCTACTTTAGTCAGATTTTCTCTGGCTTTACCTTTAATGGCTTCTCATTATTCCCACTGGCAGAGGTAGTCATGTTTGTACACAAACTAATTAATGAGGAACTCTACCAAGACTTTCAGAGCAGAAACAATCATGCATGTTGACAGTTACTAATAGCAGGAGGGAATTCTCAGTCATGAAGGATGAGGACTATTCACAGCATTTAACTGTAGGCTAGTCACTTCATGGGGAGAAATGATAATTAAACCATTCTACTGATCACAAGAAAGGTAAGACAAGGCATATTGAAATTTTTGTTTTACAGGTCATGAAAAATTTATATCTATTCAGGGAGGTATTTTTTCCCCCAAGAAATGCATTACAGATATGTATCTATATCTATCTATCTATATTTCTTGTTCACTTGCTCATTCCTTGCCTTTTTTCCCCTCTTCTCTGCTACCAGAAAATATATTCTATAAATGTTCCATAAGCTTTTAGGGCCCACCAGTCTCAAAAAATCAAAACCAAAACAACAAAAAACCCACATTCACTTTAGTAAGCAAGTATTTTAAAATAAAACATTAAAAAACCTCTATAATATTTTACAGAAATACATGATGCTCTTTGAAAGGTTTTAAAGTTAGGGTTAAAGGAATGAGTTAAAATTCTATGCAATATTGAGGCTGATAGCCCCAAACTAGGCTATGAAGGAACCAACAAAAATACTTCAGTAGTAACGTTTATTATTTTTTTCCTTGTGATACAGTTATATTCTAATTATAAATTATTCTAATGCACTCTTTCTACACAAAAGAAAGAAATACAACTAATAATAAATTACATTTTGCAGGATCTGTGTAATAAGTTATAAAATAATTAGATGGCCGAGATGCTACTACCGCTATTATTTTAATAGCAGGTGATCATTAATTTAAGAATTCTATTCAGTAAAACTTAGTATTTCATTTTCAAATTTAAGGATTGCTTTCAAGCTTTTCAAGTGAGCTGCTCTGATGTTACTTTGTTCTGAAACAGGGCATTTAGAACAATCACATATGAAAGGAAGAAGTCTTCTTAAACAACAGTAAATCTGCATTGACTGAAAGTGCAACAGCTCTCTAAACTCTTCTTTTCTTCTTTTTTTTTTTTTCTTTTAAATAAGATCCTGGCAAAAATTGCTGAAGAAACTCACAATTTGATTGTAGCCTCCATAAGTGATGATTGCCCCTGCAATTAGGCATAAAGACAGATTGCTTCCTCCTCATGAAGCCCTTGTTCCATGCAACAGAACAAATTAGACCACTGCATAGGCCTAGCCAAGCACATAGAAAGAACAGGGTAATAAGGACTGATAAACAGGAAAGGAAACAAGCTCGTGCATTACAGCAAACACCGGTCATAATGGGACATAAATCATTATTCTTGCTCTTAGAACAAAGACTGAAATACTTATAAATTAGGTGACTTACAAAATTCTGTCAATTTAAATAAAAGAGACATCTTTTATTGCAAGGACTTGAGGAAGCTGAAGTTGATTTGGCTTTATTTAATATAAAATCAGAAGCCAGTACCTGAGGTTTGCTTGTGCCATAGCCTGACACCAACATAACCACAAAACAGAATTCCAAACATAGAGACTGCATTGCCATCCAGGAAAGAAAAATGTTATCCCTTTAGCATCTGGTGCAGCATAAAGCCATTATAATGCAATTAGGTAGACTAAGGAGAAGCTGCTAAGAAACTAAAATTAAAAGATGAAGACTTTAGTAGCAGATTTCTTTCAAGTCATGTCTCTTACAAATATGTTTGCATTTTGCTCTGCTCAGGACACTGATCCAGGTTAAGCTTACAAGGTTCAATATAAAACAGATCAATGATGTCTGACCCTGCACATAAAGATTTACTACACACCTCCAGATGCTGAGTCCTCTGTTATATACACCCTGATGAAATTTAGATTTGTTACCTGTGCCATACAAGTGGCCATAGTAGGCAACCATGGAATTAGAAAAACAGTTCATAACTATTTATCCTTCTTTCAACAGCTCTAAAAATTTTGCTTCATAATTTGTCTTTAATGTAATTATCACTGACTTCTTAAAAAAATAAACAAGCAAACAAACCAATTAACAATCATTACACTATCACAAGAAGATTTAGCCGGGAATATTCAAATTTAATTTGCTGTGATTTTTCTATCATAATTTTCTTCATTCAGTCCAGGAATAGATCTGATTCCTGAAAAGACAGCTCTTTTTCTAGGAATCTGCATTCATAAAAGAAAAAAAGCAAAACCAAAATCAAGTGTCATTAAAAGAAAAAAAAAAAGTTGCATGGAATGTTGAAGTTTTAATATAAGCACTGTAGGTAGAGCTACAGAACAGCTGAGTCTGGCAGGGACTTCCCAAAGTCCAAGTTCCATTGCCACAGAAGGGTCAGCAAGGACAGATTTGCAAGGACAGATTAATACCCAATGTGCTCAGCTGGGTTTTGACCATCTCCAGCGATGGAGATCCCACAGTGTCTCTGTACAATCCACTCCAGTGACCAACCACTGAGGACAAGTTTTCATGATATGAGACCTGAATTGCCCTCTTTCCAACCCACACCATTTGCGTCATGTCCTGTTGCTGTGCACCTCTGAGAAGCCTCTGTCTCTCTTCTCTACAAGCCTCCAGCCAGGCAGTTGTAGATGGCAATCCCTCTCACCCAGCCTTATTCTGAAAGGTGAGTAAATCCAGCTCCTCCATGCCATGTACTCCAGCACCCAAGTCTCAGGCAGCCCTGCTCTGGACTTACTCCAGTAGATCTCTGTGTCTAAGTGGAAACTCAAAAGGAGAAACTGCATTCCAGGCAGGTCTCAGGAGAGCTGATTTGAGAGGAGGCATCACTTTCTGATGGTGTGCTGTACATCCATGTTCATAACACAATTCTGCCACACTACTAAAATTAATTTTTTTCCATTTTTCTTCTTAACTCTGACAATAAATTCTCTTTTTATTAATTTCCAAATAATGATGGAAAAATACCTCTTATTGACAAAAAATATTTTACCATTTTTAACTCCTAACTGCTTCTGTAAAATACATCTGATGACTTGACAGCTCTCACTTCAGATCACCAGAATATCTACTGTGTTGTTAAGGGGAGATGAAGCTTTCTACTTATGAAGGATTAGTATTGACAAGTATTTTAATAATTCAAATTATCTCAAGAGGACGTTTACCATAAACGGCATTTCTCTCCCTGTTTCCTTTTGCTATGAGGCAAAAAATGAGAATCAATTGTGTAAATCCATTTGAAAGAGAAAACAAGCTGGAAATCCAGACAGCTTCAGTTGTTTGACCCTGAAGAGCTTGCTCAGAATTTCCCAGGATTATATTTCAAGTTATATCGCTCCAGTACAAAATGTTACAAAATTTTGCCTGCTGAACTTCATAAATAGTTAAGAATTAAAATGTAAAAGGACTGTATTTTCACTCAACTGCAAACATACCCCACAGCAATCTCAATGACATCTTTGAGAACAGTGTTCCTTGGATCTCCTTTCATCACAGACCTCTGTTGACACTCACAGATCTAAGTGCAATGCAGCACAGTAACAAGGTTTGAATTAAGTATGCAGCAAAGCTCTCTGAGATTGTGGAAATTTCATCAAGATGATAAAATATGACTCTACTAAGTTAGGGAACTCACTGCTCAGAAAAATCAACCCTGTAGGCAAAGGAAAAGCCACAAGAAATAAAGTAACTAGATATGGCTTCAAAGTCTTCAGTGCTCTGTGAGAGTGGAGCAAGCTGACTCAAAAGATTCTCAGAATTACAACCAAGATTTAGTTTCCTCTTTCTGAAGGTGAAGGATAAAGTAAATTATTTTCTCCCCATACTAATACAAAATTTAATTTTGTTCCTGGAGAATATGAGAGGATCATCAAGCTTTGTGGCCAGCAGTGGAAAAGTTGGAGTACACAAATGAATCCAAGGAACTTCTGGGAAGTTCTTAGTCTGCCACAGCCACCCTCACCCCTCCAGTTCAGCTATGCCAGGCAGCAAAGGCCTGTCCCAAACCATGGACTGGAGGGATGCAGGCAGCTGTAACTTGTTAGCAATGGAGGAGCATCTCCAGACATCACTGCCCAGCCAGTGCAGACCCTTACTGAGGAAAGGGACAGGGGGAGCACAAGGAAGAGAGGAAAAAGCTGGACCAGCCACTGACACGATGATCCGATTTACAGCTGTTCAGAGCAGCTGCCAGAGCCTGCCTGAGTCCTGGACTGAAGAAAATGTCAGGGGAGATCACAGCCTGATTAGGGGCATCAGACAGACCAGTTTAACAAGGAATTAATCAGGTAATATTTTTGCTTAAAGCTTTGAATCTAGAAGAGCCAGTGAATACACAATATGTTGTGCATAGGCAAATGGTAAAAGCAAAGTATCTGAATTACCTGGATAATTCAAAAAGACAAGAATTCTAACCATGGATGCAAGTCACCAGTGATCAGGGCCAAGGGGCTGTATCCTACCTCCACTAATTACTGATACTCCTCTCCACAGGCAACACTTCATCAATCAAACACTTCATCATACACAGACCCTCTTCCTGAAATACATGAGTGCCTTCAGTCTTTTTCAGAACACAACTAATTCTACCAGGAAGCATTTTACTTAATTTCTAAATGTCTTTGGACACCCCCAGATTGGAAAAAAAAAAAAAAATCCTAAAAGGCATGGGCTGTTATCTCTTCACTGATGTACAGATCTTTTCTTCGCATTAGTTTGTTTCAGTCCGGTAGCATGTATAAAAAATGATAAACAGAACTAGCTGATATTATATAGAGAGAGATTAACCCTGAAACCTGCCTCTAAACATAGTAACCCGTGACCTAGTACTACCTTGTCAGAACAAAATCCTGAGTGAACAGAGAGGCTTTTCATTTGTGTGTTCAAAATCAACAACTTTGCCAGACCTGGCAAAAAAATGAGACTTTTTCTTTCTAAATGAATAGCATACTTCTAGACTGTATCTTGAAATACAGTCTCATCTTGAAGTACAAGAGATCTTCCACTGGCCATGGCTCTTAGCACTGAAAAAAAATTAACATCTCAAACCCATGACATCCGTATAGCACAGCTATGTAAAGTCTACAAGCAGAATGTTTTAAAAGAGAGGCATGTCTTTATTTAAGGGCATACATGACAAAGGTTAGAAAAAAGCACTGCTCAAATTGGAAACAAAAGCTTCATAAAAATTATCTCATTAAGCAAATAAATGAATCTTACATGCCTGGGCTAGTCAGCAGCAGATTCACAACCAACTTGCCTTGTTACCACCCTAGAAAATGATATACTCATTTTACCTGTTACCGTCAAGCTTTCATAGTCCATCCTATCCTTATCAGTTTACCTGAAGCAGGATTTCGAGAAGCTATTCTTTTTGAAATTGTGTGTTGTATTATTCAGAATGTTTTCACTCCCTAGTAGCACTTAGAGAGCTTGATGTCTCCTGATCTACACAGCACAAAACAAGCAGAAAGAATAGCCTCTGCCTGAACTGCACAAAACAGAATCTGTGCCTTCATTCACTACAATGGTATAAAACTGGCATAATGGTAAATCACCTGAATATAGTTATCTCTGTCAAAAAAGTCAGAGAAACTATTGGTTTAGTTCTGAGGTTTCCTGCCCTTTCTGTGCTTTCTGTAACATGGAGAAAGTTGGAAAAATCAAAATCCAATTATTTATTTTGATAATTATACTGTACATTTGCCTCAAGAATTTTGCTTACTCCCCCTTATCACATAACTTCTTCTGAAAAAGGCAGGCAATACTCCACTGATTCTGTTAGGCTCGTTAAGTTTTAACTGCAAGAAATAAAAGATTGCAGAAAGTGCCTTTCTTTCCCTTGACTAATACTAAAGCCCTAAACCAACCCATTATCAGCATCACTCTATATTCCCTTAAATACCTCCATGAAAGTACACTTCCTTTTTAAAATGAAAGTGAATTTCTTAAACATGTTTCTGTGTGTATAAAAATTTCAAGAGGAAGAAAAGAAAACAAGTACTGAGGTATACCCTTGACTTTCTCTTACTTTTCAATTATAAAATGATAGTCTGACCTTTCCATCACAATCTTGAAGAAGCTAGCTCAGCAGTGATACAATAGCCTTTCACCCAAGCTCTGCGCTGACTGTGCTTGTACTTATGACATGACTGTCTGAACTGATGCTTTCTAACATGCCACACAATCTTTTCTTTAAATTTTTTTTCATGGCATGAGCATGCTACTCTCTACATGAGGTTTAGACTTCAAGACACACAGGAGTTTTCCCCTGAAACTCTGCTTGCATCTCTCATCGCTACATTCAGCTATTAAACAAACTGGAGTAAAACATATCTTGGAAAGCTTACAGCAAATTCCCTTTCATTTGGTAGGAACAGTTATTCCTGTGATGAGTATTCAAAGGGATACTCTCCATCTGCCACAAAATAAGTGGTTGTTGAGCACATCAAGTACCTTAAAAATGCAGAGCTGAGTTGTGAGCAAAGCTGAACAGTGCATTTGAGAATCATACATTTATGATAATTTAAAGACTAATCGCTTAAGATTGGCTTAATAAAACTAAAGTAATGTAAAAATTCCATATTTTTTTTCCTTTTAAATTACCTCTCAAGGCTATCTAGATTAAAGACTTACTGTGTTCAATGTTCCACATGTGATATATGTGGGTGCCTAACAATATATTTTTACAGAATATTGTTGCATATTTTACTGGGAATCTAATACTGCCCTTAATCCCAATACTTTCCAGTATGAGCACAAGACAGCTTCAGGTGGGAAAGACTGGTCCTACAGTCTAAAAAGTCCTAAACCAAGAACCTTTTACATAGACAACAGTGGCCAATGTACTGTTCAAGAATCAGCTCAGATAACACTTAGACCACATGCTTGACTTTCTTCTTGGTGAATTCTTATATTTCCTAGGAAAGGAAAATAGACCAAAGGATGCTGCTGCTCTAACAAAAAGTAAATAAAAACCAGGTCAGGCTGACAAGTGGCATAAGAATACAATAGCGTAATAAATAGAAAGTAAATAAGAAATACCATTCATAAAAGATACAATCCTGCAACACATACTCAAATACTTTTAGGTATTTCATGCAGCTCTGGGATTCTGTAGATTCTCCAGACTGACCCTTCCATGCACACAGCACACAAGCAACATTAGAATTTCTGATGATGAATTCTCACTAATTTAAATGCTCTCTACAAAGTATGTTTCATTTTCCACAGAGTTAAGGAGTTGTATGTGACTGCAAAGGCTGATTGGTATTTTCTGTAACTACTTACACAAGCAAGTTTCAATCAGATGGCAGCACCTTGAACTTATTTATATGAATATTCTAACAAATATATGGGGGCTTTTCTCACCTTCGCAATTCAATCATTCAAGTTAGGAGGCTAATCTACTAATGCACCTGCAGCTCAGAAACAAGATATCAATGTTGATTTCTTGCTTGGACTTGCTGGCTGAAAGAGCTTATTGCGCTCTATTACCTAGATATGTGAGCCTAGTAAGTCTACCCAGGTAATATCAGCAGGCTACATAGCACAGCAGTAATTAAGCAAAGCAAATATTCTCCCAAGCATATTCCTGTATTTCCTTTTTTTTTCTTACTGAAGTCTTAGACTAAAATTTGCATTCAAGAATCAATAAGCAATTACTTTTTATTTGAAAAACATAAAGTCTTTATGCATTCATTGTTAAAAAAGAACCAAGAGCCCAGTCAAATTCCATTCAACTACGTGGAAAAATTATTTTTTTTTTTAATACCCAATTTCCCTTTTGGGTGTTTATAACTGGTTGCAAACCCAGAGTTCTAAAAGGAGAACGAGCAACTATGTCAACCCAGTTAATGGTAGCTATGAAAATATTCTCATGGGAAAAATACTTCCCATGCAACCAAAAAAGAAAGATAAGAACCAATCCATGACTTCTTAAGCCATCCATCTCACTGTTGTTGAATGAATAGTGCATAGTTTTCTGTTGCTTTTGCTGAGACGCCAGGCAGCCACATTACCTTTGATCTATTTCTGTTCAAGTTACATAGAGAAGTGTCTGAAACCATGATAATGTGCACTGTTGATCCAGGAACAGTAGTAGATTATATAGCAAGATATATCTTATTGGCTAAAAATAGAGGTTGTGCAGACAGGATGTTCTGAAGAGTAGCACAGAGCTTGGGATGCTCTCACTGTTAAAAGCTGAATGATTTTTATGGTATTTATGAGCCTCTGATTCAATTTGCTGTTTGCTCATTTGATATATCACTCCTCACAAAGTAAGATCTATATGGAAGAACAATAAACATGTTATTTCATGCTGCAAAACAGCCAGATTTCATTTTGAAATACAAGTGGTCTCATGGACAGAAAATATTTGTTCTTTTATGAGCTATTTTTTAAAGCTCTTAAGAGGTTGCAGTCAAATCTTAGTATAAAAGAAAAGGACACACTCTTACCTACCCAAATGAGATTGTGTTTGCCTACTCAGATTTCTCTAATGTATCATGATCAATGAACAAGAAGATCAACTTCATTGTCCTAACTGCATATTTTATGAACTGTGACAAGTTTGTTATAACTCATTTGCTCTAAACTTTTCTTCTGAGATTGCGAAAGTACCAAGAGATAAACTCGGCAATGTCAACAAGCTCGGTGGCATAGTTCAAGCTGTGAAGGTTCAATAAATAGGTCTGTAAACATTGCAAATCAACAAAGCTTTTGATGAAATGTCAAGCAAGACAGAGCTTAGCTATATTCAGCTCAGCTTGAACTCATAAACCATTAACTGGCCTCTGTAGTTTCCACAGAAATGTGTGTTATGAATAAAGCACAAATGTTGAAATAGAAATAAAAACAAAACTTTTTTTCCGCTAAGAGACAAGATTAATTAAAGCTATTTAATAACAGAAAATGGTATTTTGATCACCCCAACAAAGACAGATTTATAAAAGAGACAATATGAAAATGCTACACATTCTTATAATGGAGCACCCATTATTTTGTGCCTTCAAGTTAGAAAGGGATGCAAAACATAGAAATGGAAAACAAAATTAATTTTGAAATACCCTGAAGATATTTCAACTTTGAACCATTGCAAAAATCTGTTTTGTCCTGCATGAGACATAAAAATGTTGTTTGCTTCAGAGAAAATATATATTTTCCCTCCATTTTTAGGAGGAAGAATAAAACTTGTTACAATGCATCAGGGCACCTATTTATAACAGAAAATGGGATTAATTTTTTTCACTCACGTGGAGCATTGTATTACATATATACAGCCAAATATTCTCTCAAGATCTATTATTTCCAAAAGTCTTGAAAGATATGAAGTTACTTTAGCTACTTTTCAGCAGAAATCCTCTGTAGACATGTCCATGCAATTACCCTAGACTGAACGCAAGGTTGTTTTTGCCCGATGGCCCAGTTTCCAAGCTATTTCTATATCATCAGTTGAGTAATTCGTTTGACCATGTCCAAATTTGTTTGCAGTAAACTTTGCATATTTCTACTGCCTTTATAATGAGAAACCCATTTAGCAAAACCAATCATCTTTGATCAGCTAACATCTATTACCCATAACTGTGCCAACCCTCTTGTACTGTCATTGAACACACTGCACTTTTCCCTCCCATCGGCGGGGAAAAAAAATAATAATAAATCTGTTTAACCTAATCAGAGACTTACTACATACAAAAGTTTGTTTGTTTCCCTTTCTGTATTAACACCCTGTTGATATCCTCCGACCAGGTTTGGACCGGATTTAAAAATAAAAGTTATGCAAGGCACGGGCATCTGGCAGAACGGAGCGGACGGGGTCGGGGTCGGGGTCAGCCGCCTCCCACGAGCCCCGTTCGCCCTGAACCTCGGAGCCCTGGCAGGGGAACTTGCCCGAGCCCCCCGCAGGCAGCAGGCAGCGCCCAGCAGCCCCACAACCCCGGGAGGCAGCCGACTGACCTAAATGCCGTCTTTAGGGTTGCGTTGCTGCCGCTCTTCGCTCGTTTGAATACTCCTCGTATTCATTTACAGCCGGTACTCACCCGAGGCATCCCCAGGCATTGCCGGCACTGCGGTGTCTTGCTACCTTCGTGGGGAAGCGGTCAGTGGATTTCCCCGCGGGTACTTCTCTCTAACACATTCTCCAAAGTAGGAGAAACCTGCAGGGAGACTCATAGCCAGGTGCAGGTAAGGCACGCCTGCAGCCACCCTCCAGTTTCACGGGCACAAAAAGAGCACCCCCTTCTCAGAAGCCGACAGGAGAATTACGGCCAATTTTGTTTTCTTAAACAGCAGCGAGGTACTCTCCCAAGGTACACAGGCAGCGTGTGCTGCGCTCCCTCCCTCCTCGCTGGAATGGTTTCTCCCTCCACAGGCTCAATCTACCTGATTATGTTCTCTCCTAATCAGTAATCTTAGTTTCCCCAGCAGTAGCAGCCCTCGCCGTTCACCCAGGATTTGCGGAGGGCAGGCTGCAGCAGCAGGGCACCAGCACTCCGGGGACACAGGGCAAGGCAGCAACATTTTGGAAGCACTTGTGTTTCTGTCTGCTTTTTGTTTGAACCTTGGAGTACAGCTTTCGCCTGTCTGAGAGAGAGATTATGCTTCCTGCTTTTACAATCCTATTCAAATAAGCTTAAAGTCCCTAAGAAAAAAAGGCTACCTACTTCATCAAGCAGGAACTGCTTTTCAATGCAGTCTTTTTTTGTGTATCCTTTCCCTAAAACCAGCTTGTATCTCTTTCATATATAACAGTATATATGCATCTGCAGTATATTCTTCCCTAGTTCTAGTCAGCAAATAAAGTAGAAAAGGTACAATTTCCTTCCTCTCCTTTTTTTTTCTTTTGTAAACTAAAAGACAGGAAGGATAAGTACAACACATATTACCACAACCAACTTCAACATAATCTGCTGTCTTTCAACAAGCATGCTTGCTCTAAGCCTGAAAAGGTTCTTTGGGTTTTGTTTGTTTGTTGATTTTTGGTTTTTTTTTTAAATTTTAATAAGTAAGGAGGATGGTATGGACAAAAGAATCTTCCTCTTTTTGTCCTGATTATTCCAGTTAACCTGATTATTACATTATTAACTGTTATTCTCCCATAAATCTCTTCTAATCCCAGTTTAGAGACTATATTGGAATTAATTAAAAATTTCCTTTGGCAGTTAACAGGATAGTTTTAAAAACATCTGTGGAGAGAAAGCAGTGGGCAAAGCATTGATCAAGGGACAATTTACATCAGTATTTCAAGTGGGCTATAGAGCACAGTTAGGCTGTGGTCTGTTAGACACAACCACATAAAACCATGTGGTTTTATGAGGCAGGAGATGTGGAGATAGGAAATGCTTAGGACCACTCCATTCCAGGACAGTGTGGTATGTATTTAAACACTGTGAATATCTCTAAAGTCTGGTGGTTTAATAGCTAAGCAAAAGTGTCTTTTGTAGGCAGTGTAAATAGAGTTATGATATACCTTGGAATCTGTATTCAAAAAAAAATAATATGAATTAGTATTCCTTTGACATCAGACCCAATTTAAAATAAATTATCACAAACTATACAGCAGTCTCCTAACAAAAGCTAATCCTTTGTATTTGTCACCCAAAGAATCAGCGTCTCTTCATTCACTGTAATGATCCATTCAACTGAAACTTAAGGTCATTTCATGTCCTATTCAGGGTTGTACGCTGAATCAAGACTTAGCATCTTCTATGACAACAGACTAGAAGGTTACTTGAAAGTAAGTTTTCAGTTAAACCTGTTAGATTAAACCTCTAGAACTACTGAATCAGTTATGGGAAGGCAACAGCTAAAACTTTTTTAATTGAATGCACAAGATAGAGCATCTAGGCCTGTTCTCCTTGCCATTTACAGCATAGGGAATGCCTCGATGCCTACAGCAGGGCTGAGCACATCTCACACCTGAACAGGGAGTTGCCACACTTCTGGAAGGCTCAGAAATGCTATTTCAAGCCTCCTTTATGAGCAAAACAGGTCACATGTTTTCTTTCTCCTTCTCCTGTTTTTCAAACAAAATTCAGCAGAAACTGTGCATGACTGAACATGTATTTGATAGCAAGCACTAGCATAACACAGTACAGTTAATAAGGAATTACAAACAGGGTTGCTGTAATCATCTCCACATTATAGTTATTTACTCATTGTAACTCTGATAGCAGGGAAACCTCTGCTGCAACCATGTCTTGGAGAAACAGGTAGTGTAGAAAGACAGGCCCACAGTGTCTATTCCCAAGAACTTAAAAACAAATATGACATAAACATGAAAAGCCATCAAGAAATAAAAGGCAGTAAAAAACCAGCAAACACATTCAGTTACATAAATTAATAAGTAACAACAAAATAATGGTTAGAGAGCATAGAGGACTCTAGCTTGAGCCAGAGAACATTGCTTCATTTCTTAATTCTGGTTGGGAAGAAGAAACAGCAATTTTCAATGCAATCTACTCCTCCTTGCAGCAATTGTATTCCATCACTCTGCAGTAGGGTGTGCACTGCAAAGGGCAGCTGCCTCCATCTCTCCTCTGCACCTCTTCCCTACAGGCACGTAAGGACAGGCCTCATGTAGCAAAGACTTTGTCAAAATACTAATTCAATAGAAACAGTTATTTTTCATCTTTGATGTTTGTCTGGCATTTATCAAAATCATTTCTGTTCTTTTTTTTCCTAAAGTCCACAGGAGGGGTATTATTAGCTGATGTGAGCAAAAATACCTCTAAATGTCCAAGCACCACTGCTTAGGTACCCCTACACCTAGACAAAATTATTGCTATTCTAAACTTAAGTGCTTTCTGTGAAAGGAGGTAATTTATTTTTAAAGATTGCTTACAGATTGCAACTCTATCTGGACTAATGGCAAGAAAGTCCACAACATTTTTTTAATCACATCTAAAAGGAGTATAAAACTATTCTGTCACACACAGCCCTTCATGTCATGTGTGAAATGTTCCTCATCTGGTGAGAAACACAAGTCTAAGCTCATGCCTCACAGCTTAGCTTCAGACTCTTCCCTGATATGAGAGTCCTAGAATTGCAGAATGTTCTGAGTTGCAAGGGACCCACAAGATTAGTTGAGTCCAACTCCTGGCCCTGCACAGGAAACACCCAAGAATCACTCCCTGTGCCTGAGAGCATTGTCCAAATGCTCTTTGAACTCTGTCAGGCTGGTGCTGTGAGCACCGCCCTGGAGAGTCTGTTCCAGTGCCCAAACACTCTCTGAGGGAAAAACTTTTTCCTAATATCAAACCTAAACCTCCCCTGACACAGCTTCAGGCCATTCCCTCAGGTCACTGAGCAGAGCTCAGTGCCTGCCCCTCTTCTGCCCCTCACGAGGAAGTTGTGACTGCAGTGAGGTCTCCCCTCAGTCTCCTCCAGGCTGGACAAACCAAGTGCCCTCAGCTGTTCCTCATAGGACTTCCCCTCGAGGCCCTTCACCATCCTCATGGCTTTCCTTTGGATTCTCTCTAATAGTTTAGTATCTTTTTTTATATTGTGGCACCCAAAGCTGCCCCCAGCACTCGAGGTGAGGCCGCCCCAGCCCAGAGCAGAGCAGGACAATCCCCTCCCTTGCCCGTCTGGCGATGCTGTCCCCGTTTCCCCCCAGGACGTGCCTGGCCCTCCTGGCTGCCAGGGCCCTGCTGGCTCAGATCCAGCTTTCTATCAGCCAGGACCCTCAGGTCCCTTTCCCTGGCACTGCTTTCCAGCCTCTCATTGCCCAGTCTGTCCATGCATCCAGGGTTGCACCATCCCAGGTGCAGAATCCAGCACCTTCCCTTGTTGAACTTCACATGGTTGGTTTCTGCCCAGGTCTCTAATTTGTTGAGGTCTTTCTGCAGGGCCTCCCTGCCATAAAGGGCATCAACAGGTCCTCCCAGTTTTGTATCATCTGCAAACTTGCTCAATATCCCTTCCAGTTCGCATCGAAGTCATTTATGAATATATTGAAGAGCACAGGGCTGAGGATGGAGCCCTGTGGAGCTGCCCTAGTGACAGGTCACTATGGAGAATCATAGCTTAGGGACACCAACTCTCATTCTCCAACACCTATCCACCTCGGGGGCTGGAAGAACTGCCCAGAGCTCTCAAGGACCATCCCTCCTACCCTACCCAAATGCCTTCACCAGTTTCTCATCTTGCCTGCCACAGTCTTTTCCTCCCTCTCATGTTGCTGAAGCTTCTCTATCTACCACTCCCAGAAGGGGTTGACTTGGAGGAGGAGAGTTATAGAGCAGCTGTGCTATATATCCACTGAGGAACCAGAAGCTGGGAATTCAGCCAGTGAAAAGTAAATGCCATGTGGGTGGTTTGGAATCAGAGCAGAGACCTTGTTTATCTTTGTTTCCTTAAAGAATTTGGAACACGAGAGAAATACTTTTATGTTTTTGAAAGACCAAAAAATCCCAGAGTTTATACAAAGAGTATAAGTAGTCCTTACAAACTGCTTATTGAGAAGGAGCCTTCTCCAAGGAAACCTTCTTCTGCAGCAAGAGTTGTTACTACTGAATGAGCTTTATGCAGAGAGATACATGTTTTCCTCACTGGAATGATATTTGATAATCTGGGATTAGAAAAAGAATAGCTAGAGGGAAAAAATAACCAACAATAACAAAAAAACTCAAAACCAAAAAGGCTTTCAGAAAGAATAATTTGATAAAACAACAGGCAAAATCCTGATTTTGCTGAGGTCAAAGGCAAAACTTCACTAGAAATTGATTTTGCTTCAGGATCTAAAGTCAACAACTGTTCTATTTAGTGTCACATTATGGAGGGACATAGCTATTCATTTGTGCTGGGCTCGAGAGGCCTTACTGAACATTCAGAGCATGTCCCTTTATTTTCCTCTAAATGTGGACAAATGTATTTTCATATATTTTCTCACACTTTTGTACACATTAAATATATATATATAAAGAGAGAGAGAGAGAGTGTGTGTGTGTGTGTATGTAGGCATACAGAATGTTAATGAATTCTTATATTTAATGTAGTCTTATATTTCAAGGTTTTTAGTGGGTGTGTATATATTTTCAACCCACAAATTTTTCATCAACCTGCTCCCCCATTTTTGTACTTCTGTCTCACCCTTTTTGTTGACAGTGTTATCAAGTGATAACAGCCGACCAAGCAATCACACAGCTTTTAAAACAGTGTTTTCTTCAAAGTTACTAGTTATAATGATATTTTGACTTTTTTTCCAAAAAGGAAGGTATGAGAGGAAAAAAGAAGATCATTACAGCTGTATCATACTTGCAGGCCTGAAAACATCTCAAATGAGGCAGAAATATATCTCCTTACATCAGGTGGCTGTAATTTTACCATTTTCAATTCCTTTATACATTCACAGCTTGGACTACCTGATGATATTCTATGTAAGACTAACCCAAATGTGTCTATTCAGTCTAATGCCTTGTTTGTGGTAGTAAAGGACTGCCTCATTAGGTAAGGAAATCAAAGGTGTAAGTTTTGCCACAGAGTTTTAATAAAGCATAAAAAACCCACCTATCTGTTGGAAAGGTTTTTATCCATCACGAGTTGGATGATGACAAGTGTTATGTGTCAGTGAGCCATTACTGCGCTGCCCACTGTAATCTGTCTGAAAAGTAATGTATAAATACATGAGAAATAAATCTGTGGCATCAGGGATGTTTCCCCAAGTAATATACCTAAAATTTACGGTGCAATAAAGATCTGTTAGATGCTAATTCCTTCCAAAATTACTTCACCATTACAATTATATGCATTCTGACTCAGTTTCTCGCAATTATTCAAGGACTCCTGTTACTGTAGCAATATGATGACTACTTGCTTGAATGGACATAAAAAGCGGTTTCTGCCCTGCAAGACTATACATACTGAATTTAAACTGCACACATAGGCACTGAAGATATTATCAGATATAGCATAATGTACTGAAGCTTGTCCAATTTTCAGCTGGCATTGTGATAAAGTAAAAGAAACATTATTAAGTCCTTATCTTCATGCAAACTCTCTCTCAAAGACCAATCCGACTTCCCAGGGTACTGAACTACCAAAAAAAGTCAACCTTATCTACAGACAACTGTCAGAAAATCTTGAGATCCAAATGCTGTTTGCTGCATGTAATGATTTCTGATAATTTTATAAACTGCAGTTTCACTGAGATTTGTAATCACAATTTTCTGGAAACTGATGTTTCTGTGGAATTTGGATAACGTCATAATTAGGCAAGCTACACAGTAAGAACTATGCAACATATCCCAGCCCCTGCTTTCTCTTGAGGCTTTTCTGTTGCCACGTGCCTCCTCAGGCAGTGGCAGATGTCTCTGGCAGAGCTCCCCAGATTTCTGCAGGACAGGCTCTATTGTCACTCTTTCTCCTGCACCTCATTTCCTTCCTTAACTTTTGATCCAGTTACATTTATTTTTCCCTTTCAGCACTACAGGGAAGCATCTCGGGCAGCTTCTAAGTGAAGCCAACACCTCTGCACGCCTCGAGGAATCTGCGCCTCTCCATCCTTCACACACTGGCCCTCAAAAGCACTGCTTTCCTCTATGCAGTTTCTTGTAGCAATGATCAGGAACAGGGGGTTTTGAGCACTCTCAGACTATGTCAGGGTTTGATTTCAACTGAACGGCCTTGGTAAATCAAGTTTTAAACCAGACCCCTCGCGAAGATGGGCTTGTGCTGAACACATCCTTGGGAAGCCTTGAAGGCTGGACCTCATTTCCAGAACTCCCCACATCTCTCAGGAAAGAAAAGCAAGCTGTAAATCCAGTACAACTGATTCAAGGAAAGCACATCACTTTTTTCCTAAAATTCAGTATATAACTTTTTTTTTTCTGTATTTCTTTGGAAATATAGAGCCCTTAATTTCCTTCCTGATTTTTGGCCTTTGTTTCTTCTCCTAGTCTTCTGATTGTATGCATTTGCCTGAAAGTCCTGTTCATTCTATATTCCCATTGTATGGTCTGCTTTTACCTTAATAAAAATGATCTTGTCTACAAGACAATTAGAGATAACATTTATATTCAGTTTTTAGTAAGGCTTATTCAGCCAAACTTACTTAATAAAGATAGAAAAAGATACTACTGTAACAGAAAATAACATTTGCATCCAGGAAATGTGTGTCTGCTTCAGATTATTTCTGGTTTTCTTTGACCACTGCCATGACTGGTCCCACAACTGTGCAAAGAGTGTAAAAAAGAAGAACAAAACCATTACCAAAACGTAAAAACCAAAACCAAAACAAAACCAAAAATATCCCCAAAAGCAAAATTACAGACATGCAAAAAGTAGTGAGTAGGATATCTCCAGCAGCACATTACTGACCTATTCTGGAGCGTTCATTTTGTTTTAAATCAGTACTAAATCAGTACAGTTTGTCTCAACCATTTTTTTCCGTGCTGTCTCTCTCAGTTATGAAGCCCCAGACTGCTCGTCTTGTGAAACCTCACATGGTCAAATTTGCAGCAATAGTTCTAGTCTGCAGTAAACCAAAACCTTCTTAACATACATCTCGCTGATAAGGCTGAATTCAATTAAACTGACCATTAAGATCAGTGTAAATTGAATTGCTCTCTTGGACTTCCTGATAATTGCTTGACAGACCAATAAATATGAGGCTTCCAAACAGAATGAGTTATGGTGCTCAATACTGTCCCTACTTACTGCTCCCCTCCCTTACTCCCCACCTTCAAAATGTCACAGGAATTACACAATAATTTGCTCTATAATGCTTGTCAGAGATCAGTTGTTTTGATCCCAATTAATTAAGCATTCCTGAGTCTGCATACAGAAAGTTGCAAATGTTGAGAATGATAACACAAACTGACATAACATCTAAGACATGGACTGTAAAATACATGAAACATTCATCACTTCAGCTGCAATTACATAAAAAGTAATGCAGACACTGGACCTGAATCCAAGCTCAGAAGAGTTCATGAAAGAACACAACCAGAAGGTTATCTGCATTATTAAGGTTTTTTTTCTTATCTTCTTACATTCTTGTTTTTGTTTTCCTATTCAGAGGATAGGAGCAGTTATTTTCACACTGCAGAGGCTGCAACTTCAATACTGTGCTCAGTTTTGGGCCTCTCACTGAAAGACAAAGAAAGACATTGAGGCACTGGAGCCTGTCCAGAGAATGGCAGTGGAGCTGAGGAAGGGTCTGAAGCACAAGTCTGATGAGGAAGAGGTTCATGGGGTTGTAGTGGGTGGGGATTGGTCTTTTCTCTCAGACAACAAGTGACAGGACAAGAGGAAATAGCCTGAAGCTGTGCCAGGGAAGATTTAGATTGGATGTTAGGAAAAATTTCTTCACAGAAAGGTTTGTAAAGCATTGGATTAGTCTGTCCAGGCGAGTGGTAGAGTCACCATCCACAGAACTGTTCAAAAAATGTGTGGATATGGCACTTCAGGACATGGTTTAATGTTAAACATGTTGGTGGTCTTACTTTGATAGTTGGACTTGGTGATCTTGAAGATCTTTTCCAGCCTTAACAATTCTATGATTCTAGGAATGATTACTTCCAGTTTGTTGAATACTAGTTATCTTTAAAAATAAATTAAGTCTGGAATTATGCACATAGTAATGAATTCAATCCTTTTCACAATCATTGAGACTTTGATTCTTTGCTGTGGGCCCTCTGGTTTAGCTGAACCTCATCAATAGCAAAAGACGAGGTTGGAAATGCATCTTATTTTGACCATTTTTGATTGCTTGCTATTTTATCTTGGCAAAACACAGTTAACATGAGATTACTGTCCAAAAAGGTCCGTGTTGAAAGAAATCAGTAATAGCAGGCGACCATCAATACAGCAAAAGAAAGTATATAATGATAGCAAGAGGAAGCTAGACATGTTCAGAATAACAACTGTAAATTTTTAAGTGTGAAAAATGCCAAAGAAATATTTCTGTTTCTGGTGTTCTTTCCAGATCTTTAAGTCATGATCTGACTGATTTCTAAAAGAAAAGTTGTAAATCAATCTTACAACGATGTGTGCAGTACCAGAGCTACAGGAAGTGTTAGAGAAAAGTCAGTCTAATCTTAATGGTCCCTTTGAACCCTAAGGAATCGGCTCCATTGCAGTTTTCACTTGACCTTGATTCTTGTCTTTACTCCTCCGCATATTCAATGAATTAACAGAAAAGTTGTTATATAATTTCTAAATAACCTAAAATTGAGAGAGACCCATTTAATGTTTGAGTTGAATTTGACTCTAATTAACAAAGGCTCGCACTTTTTGACACAAGTCTAGATTGAGAAGCAGCATTTTGGGGTTGATAAACTGGCATAAGCACATTTGAAAATAGACAGACAGACAGCCAAACATAATAAGCGTAAAACTTTGCTAGGAAACATTCTCTTTTTTTATGGAGCATTTTTAATAATATCATAATTGTCAAATGTATCTACTCTTGGATGTATCTTTATTAATCCTCTATGAAACGTGGTAATGTCTCACCAAATGTGACTGCTGAGATAATTTCTGCACATACAATACAATTAAGATACAGCAAAATAAACAACTAACAGAAGGAGCTTCAGTTTCATAGCCATTTTGAGCTTAAACTAGAATATATGTGCACATAATTGTACTATTGGGATTTGAGACATGCCTACAGCTATGTTTTTGCATTGGTGGGTTTTTTTTGAAGGCAAGAACTGTTAATACTTCTCTCTCCAGCCCTACGGGCAGTTCTGCAAACCTTGAAGCAAATAGAAAACAAAGAGAGGTAGCTATACGACAACTTGATAAATTGTTAATCATACACAAATATTTCAGAACTTCTTTTTTTTTTTGGCTTTTTCATTGATCTACAATAACAAGAATGTCTAAAAGTAAAGAGGGCAATCTTACATTTTATTCTTTAAAAGCAAGATGAGATTCTAGCTGTGAATGGACACATAAATCTTCACCACTAAGTAGGTCAAAAGGTGTGAAGAAAGTTTCCAATCACAACTGCTGCAATGCTGACAGACTGCTCCAACCAGCTCCCTGGGTTAAACTTTCTGCTTGAAAACTGCACTGAGAATTAATAAAATAGCACTCTTTCTCTTTTCTTCTTTTTGCTCCCTGCTTCTCCATTCCACTTTTGAGCAGCTCTTTTTGCCCTTGCTGGTGAAGGGTGGCATTTGGCTGCCTATGGCTGCCCACTCAGCAAGCAGGTGCTGGGGAGAGGGGGAGTGACCTGGGAGTAGGGTCCTGCCAGCTGTGAACCATTCCATGTTTGCCTATTTCATACCTGTGCTGGCACAGGCAGCATAGATAATGGTGACTTCAGGGGAATGGGGGAATGCTGTAATTCACTGGGGACAGGAATTGATCATTACTGTACTCCCATGCACTCACACACTTGTCTTCCTACCTAAATTATAACAGCATCAGAGCACCCAGGCAAACTAATGAATTACATAATTGCACAGCTTCCCCTCATTAAAGAAACAGGATTTGTTTGGTCCCTCTTACCCATTTCAGTATATCCTTTGCCTTCCAACTTGTACATGAACTGCAGGTTATCACTCTCCCTGAAACAAAGGCTTAGCCACGTCCTTGTTCTCTGCACACGGCTCTTTGTGCTATGCTTACATCGAATGGCAAACGGAAGGGAGAATGCCATTTTAACTAGGAACAAACTTCCTCCAAGATCTCCGAGAACACCAAATGATGCCCTTTTAAGTAGATCAATGCTTAGTGTACTGTCAAAAATCCCACCCATTTAAAGACAGCTCCTACCAAAATAAATATACCAGGCATTAAAGAATACTAGCATCTAAGAGCTTCTCTTTTCCCAAGAGCTATCAAGTATTGACCAGGAAATAAAATGACAAAAAAACAAAGGAAAAAAAAAAAGAAAAAGTAGGCACTTACAGCTCACTTTCTTCATCAAACTAAGGCATATATTAAGTAGGTTTTTAAAGTACCTTTTGGAGACTCTAAGCATTAACTGACTCTCAGTAACTTGCCTTAAAGAACAAGATGGGGAAAAACCTCCTCTTCCTCTCTGTATAACCTGACTGCTTAGTGCTGAAGAGAACAGATGGGTAGTATTTACATTTTCTTTGGAATTAAACCATTACCTTCCTAACTGATTTTTGCAAAACAACAATATGTAGAAATGTCAAAATGAAAAGGTTCAGTTAGTTCAAGCTAGTTTGCTTTCTCCTTGCAAGTAGAGACGGGATCCCCTTGGAACTTGGAAGCTGTCCTATCTCTCAAGCCTTGTTGAAACAGTTGCACCTTGACAAATTTTGGTGATTTTTTTTTTTCCACACAGCACTTTCCTTGGGCTAATGTTGCAGTAGTGTCTTTTTTATTTTTTTTAATCAGCAAATCTCTGCATCAATATTTTTTTAAACAAAACTGACAGTGTTGTCACTGAGTAGAGCTTGAGGATGGTGACAGCAGGGTTGAGTGTTTATGGGTAAGAATCAGGAGAAGGCCACCAAGGCAGATATCCTGGTGTGAGTCTGTTACAGACCACCCACATAGGATGAATAGGCAGATGAACTGCACTATAAGCAGCTGAGAGAAGTCTCAGAATTGCTGACCTTTGTTCTCACCAGAGACTTCAATTTCCTATCCATCTGATGAAAATACAGAAATACAGCAGAGAGGAGGCAGTGTAGGAGTTTCCTGGGGTGTGTGGATGAGAACTTCCTGATACAGCAGGTGAGGGAGTCAGCTAGGGAAGATGCTCCGCTGGTCCTGTTGTTTGGGAGCAGAGAGGGACTGCTGGGTGGTGTGGTGGTTGTTGGTTGTTTTGGAAACAGCAAACAGGAAATTATAGGGTTGGCAGGGCTGATACCTTAGACTTAGAGCAGAGTTTGGCTGTTTAGGAGCCTGGTTGACAGAGTGCCTTGGGAGGCAGTCCTGAAGGGTAAAGAAGTCCTGGAAGGACTGAGGAATGGAGTCACATCCAGCTGCCAGATGGACACCAGTGGAATAATCCCAAGTACCAGCACAGCTTGGGGACTGACCTGCTGGAGAGCAGCTCTGCAGAGAAGGACTAGGGAGTCTTGATGGGTAAAAAATTTACCTCGAGCTGCCAGTGTGTCCTTGCGGCCAGGAGAGCCAATGGGATCATGGGGTGCACTGGGAAGAGTGTGGCCAGCAGGTCAGGGAGGGGATCCTTTCCCTCTGCTCAGCCCTAGAGAGGCCACATCTGGAGTGCTGTGTCCACTTCTGGGCTCCTCAGTACAAGAGAGACAAGGAACTACTGCTGATGGTTCAGCAGAGGCCACAGGTGATGAGGGGTCTGTAGTGTCTCTCTTGTGAGGAGAGACTGGAGGAGCTGGCTCTGTTCCATCTGGAGGGGAGAAGACTGAGAGGGGATCTCATTAATGCATACAAATATCTCAAAAGCAGGTGCCAAGAGGATGTGCCAGACTCTTCTAAAGGAGAAGAGGAGCAGTGGCCATAAACTAAAACACAAGGAGTTCTACCTCAACAAGAGGAAGAACCTCTTTGTATTGAGGGTGGCAGGGCACTGGAGCAGGCTCCCCAGGGAGGTCATGGAGTCCCCCTCTCTAGAAACATTCTAAACTCCCCTGGGAACATTCCTGTGTCACCCACTGTAGTTCACCCTGCCTTTTCAGGGGGGTTGGACTGGGTGATCTCCTGAGGTCCCTTACAAATCTAACAATTCTGTGATTCTGTGAACTCAGCTTGTCTGTCTGTTCTATATATCACAGCAATTGTAGCAAATGTGAGATTAAAGTTATACCTTAAGCTGGTACGTTAAAGTGCATACCAGATGTGATATACATCTAAAGGAAGCTTGAATTTACAACAGCTGATTATATAATATATCAGTTGTAGATACAGTACTAGCAAAGTTATTTCTCCACTTCATTTTCCTCATTGAATTTGTTTTGTTATATAGCCTCAGTTTAAGGCTTTCAAATACAGAGGTAAATGGGAAATGGAACAAAATGAATCATGAGTTTGTGAAAAGAAGATTGAACTAGATTAACCTGATACCCTCCTCCGAGAGGATAACTGAACTTCTAGACAAAGAAGTGAAATGGATTTAGTCTCTCTGAATGTCAGCATTTGACAGTTCCTCAAGTACCTAAGCCCCATCTGACTGGAATTCACCAGCTGAAGGTAGCTACAAAAAAAGGCAAGTTTAATGGAAGTCAAGCCTGAGAAAAATATGCCAATACAAAATGGTTGCATTTATATGCCCTTATTCTTTCTGCCAAAAAGTTTCTAACTTCGTTTTCAGGGTGTTTTCAGTGATGTAGCATCCATCTTTTCTGTCATGCATTTTTTTAACAGAAACATGCATTTTCTTCTGACAAAATTCCTTCTCCAATTCAAATTCTTTATTGCAAAATCCATTAATGCTTGTCATCAGCTTGTCAGCTGCTAAAACCCAAGCTTTTACAGCGATCAGTCAGTGTCTTGAAATCAATTATGGGTAATCTAAAAATATTTCAAATTAAATGTGTCATTATTGCTTAGTCAAATTACTTCAATTGATTTTATGAAAGATTAAAAAGTTGGTAAAAAGTTGGATTCAATTTCATTTAACTGGGCTTTTTAATGTAAACAACTGTTTTTTAAAAAATTTGGGAATGCAAAAGTTAATTTTTTCACCCTGTTGCCAGTTTCAAGTAAAACCTTCACCTCCAAGGGTGAGATACACACAGGAGTGACACAAAAGTATTCATTAAAGTCAAACAGACACATGAAGTGTGAAGAGTAAGGAGATCACCAAAAGTTGAACTTGTATTTTTTTTTCAATTTTTCACTTTGTTTCTCCTTGTTAGACCTGGGATAGCTGTATTATACCACAAATGTGATTAACTAACAGCCAGACCAATGTGACCCTCTTTCAATAATCAGACTTTTTTTTGGTGGTAACTGTTAAGTTCACCCAGACCTTTCAGATCCACCTGGAAATTAATCTACACAATTTATTTTTATTAGTAATGAAATAAAAAGTAAATTTCCATAAAACATTCACAAGTAACACTGATTCTCTTTGAAAGGCAGCTACGCAGAGCAACTTCTACATCAGTTATTTTACCTTTTGCACATAAAAGATTTAAAACTTTGTGTTTAAAAAAGTGTTTAGGATGAACTCAGTTTAAAATATACCACTTATCTCTCAGCACAATAACTGATCATTCCATCTTTATCCAGGCACAACTCCTCTTGATGTCATGGGAAACACTTTACAAAGGCTGCATGATCAGCTTCTTGCAGAACAAAAATAGGACAGCACTTGCTGTCTGCAGAGTGCTGTCAAACCTTTACCCATGCAAGAAAATCTGTTACAACATGTTCTATACCACTGAAATTTATACAGCTACACCTTCTGCTTTCTCTTCCCTATACAGCCAATAATTAATCATATGTGGTTTTTCCTTTTTTTTCCTCAGTCTTTCATTCTTTTCTTTGAAATTCTACATAAGTATTTCCTTTTAATTTGGTCCTGACTTCTAAAAAATTACAATTATGAAAAATAAATAAAATACCAATTAATTTCTTAAGTTATAATTTAAAACCACAAGGCATAGATTGCCTTTGATATCCTAATATTTATTTATAACTTTAGGCAAAACCCATTCTTTTTTCTTGTTACAGTAACAAAACCTAGCATTAGTTAAGGATTTCATATGGTAGCAAGAATGAAATTCAGTAGAAACTGACAAAAGCTGGTGAAGCAATCAGTCTCCACACTGCTGAATTCATTCTTCCTCAAGACAGTCAGCATTCACTTTTTAAAATAAAGATTTGATTTAAAAATAAGCTATGAAGAAATCCCACATAACACTGCCATCGTTGAGCTCTGAATCTGGAGGTAAAAAGCTGGAATTGGAAAGAACTAAATAATTAATAAATAATGAATTTCCTCCAGTTCCATGCTCGGTCAGTTGTCCAATCCAGCTGTAAAACCTAATACTATGTAGTCAATTTCATTTTTGGCAACAAGGTTTCCTGTTTGCAGAATGAAAAACTGAGTTATGCAGCTTGAGCTCTGCTTCAGAAAATACAATCTACAAACGAAGTTTGACATGGGATTCAGTCTAGGCTTCAGCTACAGAAATTTCCATCAAGAGCTAAACTTTCTACATTTGCCTCCACCTGTGGCACAGAGCTGTTCTCTACCAGCAGCAGCTGAGGCCTGGCCCAGAGCTGATTCAAGTAAGCAAAACTCTTTTCTTTGGCTTAAACAAACTCAGGTGTGGATCAATTATAGCCATTGCTAAAGGTCATATTGTAGTTTACAGATAACTTAAAGGACTACTTCTAATTAAATTTTTGGTACCTCAGAATGACAAATTTCCCCAGATAACAAATATCACAAAACTGGATTTATTTCAAAGCATACTGTATGCTTTTTGCCCATTTGTTTTTCTTGCACTTACTTTCTCCAGTGATTTATTATATACTTCTTCCAAGACTAATTGTTTTATGAAAATGGCTAGATTTCTTTAAATGTCTGTCCATTTTCCCATTATACACTGGGCTGTTTATTCACTTGGCAGAAATACATAAACATTAACTGCAAGTTTCAGCTAACTTTGGAATTTGGCTTAAGGAAAATAAAAATTAATGATACTGCCTTAAAATTGCTTCTGCTTAGTCAAAATTTATGCTGGAAATTCTAGGAGTTAGGGTTTTTGTGAGATTCGTAAGGTCTTTTTTGCTGGTCTAAGATCACACGAGGGAGGACTGACATGAGATCTGAATAAAGAATGAACTTACTTGCCTGAGGTTGATAGTCACCTTATGCATAAAGGTTTGGGTGAATTCTGAAGCTGCTCTACCATCTACCTCAATTCCTATTGGGAGTGAGTGCATTAACTTGCTATTATGTGAGGTATTTTTAATTTTAGTATAAATTGAAAATATTTTTACTGTTTCCATTTATAGTCCGTGGTTCTATAAATACTTTGATTTTTCCCTCTCTTCTTGCCCAGTATTACTATGTTAAATCTAAGATAGAACCACGACTTCATTGCTTAAATTTTTTCAACACATTTTATGAAGTTCTTAAATACTTTTTCTCCTACCTTCCTGCAATCTGGTGACATTAACAGTGAAGTTCATGAGGTTTGTCTTCACTGCTGCATAAACTGCTAACAATGTTTGCTTTTACTGTCCCAGCTTGTTTGCTTAATTAATCTGCTGTTCTGTTTTAAGTTGAATGTTATACTTCCTAACATTGCTGGAACTGAATGCTCTGAATCATTTCTATTTGCTACAGTCCTTTCCCTCACAAGCAATGTTTTAAAGATCCTCCACCTATTTTGGATGCAGCAAATTGTGCTGTGTGTAAGAGTTTCTACTGGAAGAACTGTTTATGATCAGTAGCTTCTCTGCAATGCTTAGATACATCATATGTAGGAGACAAAAAAGCCTGGATTGTGTACATTTGTGAGTCTGAGTGCAAACCATTTATTGCTTTATGAACACAATATCCTCCAGGGAGTATCACAGATAGTCTGTATGTCCTTGAGCCTTTTCCTTTTGCATGCTGAATTTTGACAGAGTTGAAATAAGCATAAAATCATACACAGTCGTAAATGGCTTCATCTGTCGTGGACCTAGGGAGTCTCTCACAATCTGCTTTCCCAAGTAACAACTTAGGATTTTAGTAACCCTACCTGAAAGAAATGAACTTGCATGATGCACACTTAGGATACTGGGAATGATATACTTAATTTCTCTTCTTTTTAAACTTCAAATTTTGCTCCTCATTTATGAGAGCAAATGCTAAGCAGGTTCTTCTTCCAGCCC
>VXBT01003636.1:82748-246309 GCA_013400235.1 Oriolus oriolus
TTTTTTTTTAATGGGAAGTAAGGTCTAGTTGGACATAAATCACAATCCAAACTCTTTCAAATACAGAGCCACACAAACATTGGGAGTGATGTGACTAAATGCAGGCCAGCATCCATTTCTGACTAGTCACTCAAGACTCCATTTTTAGCCAGCAGAGAGGAACAAGCACAGCTAGTTCAAGACCAGCCACACTTTGTAACTAAGTTTGATGTAGTTGCCTGAGTTGCCTTCACAAACAAGCCTTCATAATTTCAGCCTAGCATCACAGAATATGACAGGATCAGAGCACATTCTGAGTTGGAAAGGACCCACAAGGATCATCGAGTCCAACTCCTACATGACTGGCCAGACATAAAATGAATCATTTCCTGGAAGTGTCTTTGAAAGGCTTATTTCTCTCCACTAAATGGGAACATGATGCATCTGCCTTGGAGATATGGATGTGTATTACAGACATCTACAGTTAGACAAAGTCCATCCCACCTCATCTGTTGGATAGCAGCAAAGATTATCAAAAGGATTTAAGAGCAGAGTATGCTTAAACAACCTCCCTCTTCCATCCAAATGCTTCCAGTGCCTGCAGTGAAAGGACTCCCCGTGCCCTTGGCACTGTGTACCAACAACCCTTGTGTTGTCTATGTGATTCCCCTTGGCTGCTTTTTAATTCCATCTATAATCCGTCTTCCAAAGCCTTCCACGGCAATAAATCCCACACCATAGTCATGTATGGGGGAGGGACAGGGGGATGAAAAAGCAAAAACCCAGTTCCCACTGTTCTCAACCTGTTGCTCAATTATTGCTTTTAAGATTCTTGCCATTCTGGTGTGATGGGAAAAGCAGACTCTACAAATGCTTGTGCTCTAAAGGCAGGGAAGGCTTCTCCCCGCATTCTCTGTGCACGCACGCTGCTGCTTTCCATTCCCAGAGGTAGGAATACTTCATCAGGTCTCCGTGCAGAGCGATAATGAAATTTAATTTGGGAATTCTCCATTAAATGCTGGTCTACACTGTAAATTAGGTTCTCTTGTTAACCACCTAATTTGTAGTATTGAGTCACTATGTCCTGAAGGCAGCAGCACCTGAAAGCGTATAAAATTGGATGAAAAGTGAAAGATAGAAATAAATAGGATGAAAGACAGCCTAAACCAGACAGAATTTCCACCACTAAATTATAAAAATTACCTCCATTACTCACACTTCATTAAATGAACATTCTGATCATGTCCCCACAACTCAGTCAAGGGGGTGAGAACATGATGTGTATGAGTACGTGTATTCCTTCAGCACACACAACCAATTAATATATTCTTGTTTCATAGGAATTTCTCTTAGGATACAGAAGTTTGGGCTTCCCCCGTTCCCCTGAGTTTGTGTGGTCAGATGAAATTCAGCCTTTTCGCATTGTTTGGACAGACAGAAGGTCTCCAGTCTAATACAATATCCAGCAAAGTACTCCAGGGAAACTCCTTCATAACAGAAATTGTTGCAAGATAGTCCTTTATTAAAGACTAGAAAGTTACTGTGAAACTTTCAAGGAACCCAAGCCATTTTCAGCAGAAAACTGTTCTGCTGGAATATTTCAAACCACTTTTACAGTATCATGCAATTCACTCCATATGTGTGAGATTCATTACGACAGGGATTAAAATAGCAGCTTAGTGTCCATGTGAGGCAGGGGGATTTGAGACTGAGAGCAGTAGCTGGACACTAGGCCAGATGAATTGTACTTACTGCTGAGTTACAGTAATACACATAGCTGTGGAATAAAGGGACATGAGGATTAAGAGCTATCTTTCAGAGAGATTTTGTAAAACAGAGATCACACAGAAAATCTAAAAACAGACTTACTGGGAAATTTATGAGTAGTGGAAAAATAGCAAAGCACAAATAAAAAGTAAGAATTCTTCATAAGTGGTCATAAAATCCCATCACATTCAAAGGGCACAGATGTTGCACAAATGATAATCTGGTGTTTTTATGTAGACTAAATTCTAAATGATAATACTGTTATCAATCAAGGTCCTTCAAATAAATTCAATGGAAATGACAGTAACCAAGAAGAGATTCCTGGGAAAACAAAAAAATCAGTTCATGCATGTAAAGGGTTAAACTACACTGCAGAAAAATATTTGTAGAAGTGACATGATAAAATCCCTAAAATTACATTTCAAACTTTAAAAGCCGCAATATTGAGGGTCTAGCACAGGAAATCCAGAGGTATATTCTAAGAGGACATGAATAATTCATGGCTTCTGAAGCACACACGAGACAGATGATCCCAGAACAACGAGGTATCCAGGTGTGCTCCTGTCAAGTGCAGTGACATGAGCACACTGTAAATCTGCTGGAGAGAAGCATACGCTCATCTCCATCCCACCAAGACACACTGTGAACCGGCTTCCAAAAGATGTGTTCCTGTTTTAACATCAAAAGGATGAAAAGCCCAGAGAAGGGGACTAGCTAATAAAATGCCTTAAACATTCACAGAATAGAAAATGCTCCCTGGCTCTAGCATACATTAGAATTTACCTTAAAGTGTTTGCCTGGTTAGAAATAAACAAACAACCTAAACCATACCCACCCTTGCTTCTTCAATTTTGTGTATCTTGCTACATTCACTCCCCTTTTCCATCCCCTGATATGCACCTTCAGTGACATATTTTTAAAAAGTGTGGTAGTAACTCTTTTATCAGGAAAATAATCATCTTTGCTACATTGCTTGGTTGCTGTTTCTCATGGACAGGGTTTAAGTATAAATTTGGTTCCTATTGAAGATAATGCAGTTGAAGCTTACATAGATTCCAAGATCTCTTTTAATGAGAAATACTAACATGCAATAATATGTTCAGGGTGATACACCTGACAGCCAGATGTAAAGCTCAAAACAGATCTGTGCCTTGCAGGTTGTAGCCCACCTTTGCAGCCCAGAGGGAACAGTCAGACAATGGTGTTAAATGTGAGATATGAAACCTGCCTGGTGTCCAGCCTCTCTCAGGGTGTCCACTTCACCCTGAATGATTCCCCCTTCCCTCCCACTTGCCTCTCTGAAACACCTCCTGGTTTTGCCATCTCCTGAGCACAAAAGCCAGAGAAGCAGCTAAACTACACAGGTAAAAGGACTACTTTTCATCTCTTTGAAGACATTTTTATGCTTGGAAATACTCTAGCATTAGTACAGCATACGCCAAGCCCTTAAAATGAACAAAACTAACACTTTCATTTGAAAGCATATTCTGTCTGTAAATTAGGTTTGAAGATAGGAGAGAATGTGTAATTTTTACTGTGAATTTCCAATACAACTTTTTTGGGGGTTGGGAGGGGTTTTTTTTTCATACATAAAAATGCTTGTTTCTTTTCTAAAGCTTTCCTGCATAATTTCAAGCACTGCATAAGGTATTTTACAGCCAACCAATTGAAACAAAGGGACATGCTATAGATTCCACTCAAAACTCAGTGTTTCTGGAGACTTGAAGACACAAACAACCCAATTCTTTTGTAAAAAGGCACATAAGAGAGCAGGAAAAAAGCACGAATTCAAGTAAATTGTTCACTCACAGATTTATAGGGTTGATGTGATTAGATATATTACAGATATACAGTCTTTATGCACACACACACACACATCCCTAGCTAATATGCACAGACACACATATATATACAAACTTAAAATCCCCTAACTCTTTGCTACTATTATTTTATTTGGCCCATTATTGGTAATATTTAACTAACAATATTATGCCAACTGGCCTTTTGACTTTTTTACCTAATTAACCTTGAAAGAAGAGGTGTCTATAAAATCTGCTCTGAACCAGTCCAGTCTTTTCAGATTTACAGCTAAAGACATCTTTATAACTGGTGATGAATGCTCAGATTTATTAAAAAGTAGTTCTTTTCATTGCCCCATTTATCAATTAAGTCTGATCAGACAGCACTGTGTACTAATCAAAGTCCTGTTTCTTTATTGTGCTGATATTGGTTTCCTTCCTTCTTAATATCTCAGAAGAAACCCCCATGGACAGCATTTCTGCACCAAGCCAGTGGAGAGGGCCACAGCACAACTAAAATACACGACTTTTTGTCTCCGCTGTGTGCCAGCGAGCCTGCACTTGGGCTACCTGCACATGCATGCTGGCACACCTTCCTTCCTATCACCACTCCCATCAAGCAGAGATTGTACAGGCACTTCTGCATGTGCCAAAACCACTTCTCCACTTTGCTCAGTGGTTGCACGTGTGATTTGGCTACAGCTGGGGGCCTTGTGCTGTTGAGCAGAGACCCTCTGGCCTCAGCCATCTCTGGCCCCAAGCTGGGTGGGGTCTGTCCAACCCAGATCAACATTTCCCTAAGGAACAGCAAAACAGGGATGGATGACCAGGCTCATGCTGTCTTAGCTCCTCCATAAGTCTACTGACACTATGTCACTGGGTTGTGGAGGTTAAACTCATATGTCTGTGATTTAAAATAATGTCAATATACAAAATTTGCAGTTAAAATTTCCTGAAAGACAACAGTGTGAAGATTATGGGCTGTTAGGAGATCTGTATCCAAAAATGCATCAAATTTATGAATAGAATATAAATATAAATTATACTTATGTAAATATAAAATTGATTTTCCTGGCTGCCCACTTCCCCCTCGGTCCTAGCAACTGTTCTGTTTGAAAATTACTCTGTATGACATACATCAACAAGCTTTACTTGGCAAAAAAAAGAAGGACAAAGGAGAAACAAGAGGAGTTGCATACCAAAATATCTGAAATTAAGAGCCAGTAGGCACATGTTGGAACCCACAGGATTCCAGTTTATGTTATAAAATAAAAGCCATTTTCAATGTGAAGGTAATCAAACACTGGCACAGGAATGTCCATCCCTGAACACACACAGAAGCTGAGTGACAAGCCTTTTTTATACACGCTGCTTGGAAAACTAAATATCAAAAATAAATTTCAAGAATGTATCACACCATGCTATATTATATTTTTATTCAATTTCAGGTTATGATTGCCACATACGACTTTCCTGAGAACAATCCGGTTGCCCAGCCTGGACACATAGATTAGAAGCTAAACTCAGCTTCATACTAAATAGAGAATAATGGCTATAACTGAAACTTTATTTCACCCATGGGGATTAAGAAACATTTCCCAAGCCTGGATTCCTTTCAAGCATCTCGAGTAGATCTCAGCTCTATCTGTAAGACCCAAGAGCATAGCACCTCTCTCTTCCGTGCAACACATCCATCCTTCCAGGAAGAAAGAGCCAAGATATCTGACCTTGTAGAGACCACCAAGCACAGAAGGCACCTGGATCCCTGGCCTGCACAGCTGGGACTCAGAAGATCACTTCCTACTGTGTCACCCATCTCATAAACCTGTTGCAACTTTTACATGCCAAAGTGATGTAAAAGTTTCATGGTGATGAAAAGTCCCTCCATTAACTGTATTTGGAGCCCACTATCCCAGCCTAGGCATTTAAATAATGTTTGAAGCTAGGTGATGTAAATTCCTCTCTGATCCCTTTAGTCATTCCCACAAATGCACCCATTGTTGCTCATTAGCTGTAATTTGAGAGTCAAGTTTCCAAACAGAGCATGAGAGTGTAAATTGCCCAGACATTTTGCAGTTCCCTGAACACTTGCATATGCAGTTACTGTTCATTAATCTCATCGGCCGCAGCACCCGCACACGGAATCGTAACTGAGACCGCAGGAGGTGCCACACTGAATCCTGCACAGGGTTTTGTGTACAAAAATCTTACACAGCAAGCAAGGACAGTTATCAGATACAGGCTCAGTGTCCATTATATAAAAGCCATCAACAGAAGAGCTCATTACCAAAAAATCACTTCCCATTTACTTAAATTTGTATTCCAGTGTGTATAGAAAGTAACGTTACACACAATAATTATGAAAAATTAAATAATGATATGAAACTACAAAAGCAAAAGGAAAAATCCTATCCAATCATCATCCAAAAAGTAATAAAAAAGCAAGTGATTTTCATCCCACTTTTCTTTATTAAAAAATACACTCCATGAAAGTTCAATTCTTTTCCTCTAATTCTCTCTCTAGAGGGAGTTCCCATTTGACCTAAATGTCTATGCATGAAAAATTTATTAAGTGATGTGGTTTGCTTTATTTAGAATGAAAAGAATATCTGTTTGCTATTATTACTGCAGGGGAGCAGAAGGCAATGCTAGGTCAGATGAACACAATGCTTAAAGGTTTCTTTGTCCTTATTATGACCTCCTGCTACCTAAATTGCATATTAAAATTCAAAATAATCCAAACAGACATGCAATATCAAAATAATACATTACTTAAAGTACCTACTACTTAAAAGAAATACTTATCATGGAGTTTATTATATCATACTGCTTCAATTGCTAACACCTAAGTATTTCACATTGTCTAGCAATGGAAAATGATGCTTCCCAATGTACCAATAAAGCATGAGTTAGGCATGACATTTACACATTGTAGAAAGTTTTGCTTTATTTGAAAAAGTATATTTAAATTATTTACTAAGCATTTCTAAAACATTTTCTTAATAAAGTTCTTTATACCTGCACATTTGTTATTAATGTGGAAAGTGAAATTAAAGCACAGGAAGTGACTATAAGTAATAGGTACTTCAGGAAACCCTTTTCAAGTAAAAAAAAATTCTTATGGTACATGTATTTCTTCTCTTTTCCCATTTGGCGTTAGGCAAATGATTCATTTTGATAAATGGTTAAAAGTTTGTGTTGGTACTGGATTAATAAAATAAGGAATTTGAATTTACAATAGGGCTTGTTCAGCTCTTTTATTTTATTAAAATATAAGGAAAATTTGGCAATTTAGTTACTACCTCACTGCTAACTTCTTGGCATTTGACACTGACTTCAAGGAAGCCTATTTTTGCTAGTTTTTCTGGTGCTTTATAGGTTTGATGTTGCCATCCTTTCTCTGATCTAGGAAATTGTAGTCACACGCAGCCTGAGCCAGATTTCAAAAGCCATGTGCGAGATCAGCTTCATGCAAACATAGTCACTAAATATTCTGCAGTATCATCTGAAGGGAAGCCAGCGTCTTGTCTGGCTAAAGTTGTCTTTAGAAGAAATACCAGGCCAATGACAGCAACTAAATACAGAGGCCATGTGAGTCCCCTGCACTGGTATCCAATTTCTGTCAAGCCTGACCTCAGCATGGCACCTGTGGGGACAAGGAAAGCTCTGGCTCCATCCTCATTCTGCTCTTTTCTCTGTGCTGCACACTGTCAGAAAGCACCCTGGTTAATGCAAGGAGAGAAGCAGAGGTCTAGTTGCACAACCTGGGAAAATGGAGATTTTTACTACATATGAACCTCAATTCACGAAAAGTAATGGTTTAGATTAAAAGCATAATGGGGTCATACCGTGCAAGGAATATTGTGTGGTGTTTAATGAAAGAGGAACACCTCCATAATGCTCCTGTTAGGGGAGGCCACCTGAGTACCACAGCCACTCTGCATCAGTGATGCTTGTGAGGAAATAAGACATAAACCCAAGGACAGAGACAACAAACTCTTTCAGAGAGTTTTCAAGCCCATGTTAGACCCAGGTGACCTGGTTCAGGTAAAGCTGGTTAGAGGCTTGGGAAAGGAGGCGGAAAGCAGTGCGTGGTGGTCCATTGCTTCCGGTCATCACAAAGCCTGCTGTGTATGCTCCACTCACCATAGTGTGGCACAAAGGGCATTGCTGGGAGGATCTCTTCAGAACCCCCAGAGTACTGGGGATGTTCCTGGAGAACGTGTCTGAATGCTGCTACCTACACTGCCATGTGAAGAAGGAAACTGAGGCAGTCATGGATGCTGGCTATGCCCTCAGATGCCAGAGCTGAGTGCAGGACTCTGACAATTTGTTTTTCCACTCTGGCTTTTGGAGTTAGCAGGGTGAAAACAAAGTCGAATTCCTCACTTGTGTCTAATTGCAGCCTAGATACAATGGGTCCCATTTTCTGGATGTCCTAAAGATTTCTAAAACATTTTACATCACTAATGTTGTTTTTACTAAGATGTTTATGAGCAAATGTAGTCAGTGCGCTTCTTTGTCCCTCTTGCCATATGCAAAAAATGTCACTAGTTCCTCACACAGGAAAGCAGGAAAAGCCAAAGTTTTATCTTCAAATAAGAAAATTTATGAACAGCACTTAAAGGAGAAAAAAAATTGAAAAATTCTCTTTCCACTAATCTTGAGGATTTTTAGAAATGTTATTGATATTTTTTGTGCACCCTAGACTGAGCACCAACTCTAATCCAATGCATGGTTCAGTCAAAACTTTGGTATGCAATGGAATTGCCTGAAGCCAAAAAACATCCCAGACAGGGATAAGTCTACCCAACCTCATAACAAGATCTTTGTCCCTGCAGTTGGCTAGATATATCATTCTCATGAGCAAAACTTGAATTTACATATTTGGATCCATAGAAAAATAACAAACAATTGGACTTGAATTGTCACATAAAAGGATGGATCTTGGATGATAAGTGTAGAGTTTATTCTCATTTATAAATATAAGAAAAATCCTTTAAAATCTATTGCAATGCAAAATAATTACATTTTCTTTTTACACATTATATTCTGTCTGTGAAATAAGGCATCTTGTAATTTTTGAGCTCAAGGTTCTCTTTATATTTGTTTGCTTATGTTTTATTCTAACAAAATCATCCAACCAAAGTAGTAGAAATGTTCATAGAAGTGCAGTTGTTGAGACACTATCTCAAATGATGTCAGAACTCACATTTGCAATTTCAATCAAAAAATCAAAGCCATTCTTATGACTGAATTCATGTTTCTATTCAGCTACCGATTTTTTTAAAATAAAAGATGAAAAAATGTTTTAATTACAGAGAAGCAACACCCTAAAGTGGTGTCAGTTTAAAACTGTCCATTAAGATAAAATTATCCTCTGGAACATGGTGTTCTCAGGTAAGGTGAAATTTCAGCCTGCAAAAATGTGTTGAGATGACATTTCTCTTAGATTTTTCCTGGGAATATGAAAATTATGGTCCTGGATAATGTAAAAAAAGTGGCAAAAACATAGCAGTCTGAGGTTAAGAAACCCATCCCTAAGAAATTAAAATTTTAAATTTGCTAAAAATATGTGAGACAAGTATACTAAAGTGGCTGTATTTCACCTTTATAAATAAACATATACATGAGATTTGCTGAACTGAAAGAGAATCTTTCATCCTCTCTAGTCTCTTGCTCTAATGGAAAATAAGTAATTCATTTAGCACATGTAATAAATGTGTGTCATACCAATAGGAAATATCAGAGTGGGTCGTGTTTTTTACTTTGTGTGTTGACACAGTAATTGGTCAATTATGTGTAATGGAGACTAACTGCCTCTCTCAAAAAAATACCTACGCTCCCTGCATTACTAATAAAAAGAAGTTGTTTTTTTCGCCACACACGTTATGGAAGCCAAACAAGATAACGGCATTGAAAAAACTTTAGAAAAGGCAAAAATCAATCCCATGTGATTGTCACCATCTTGTAACATATTGTTCTTAGTAATCACTTAAAACTGAGCAACAGGAGTAGTCTTAGAGATGAGGAAATGTCAGCACACTTGAAGTTACTGGGTCTGACCCAGGGCTCTGGTGTGACCCTGCCCTTTGGGTGTCTTTCCACCGCTCCCCTGTCGACCACAGACCTTGCCCTTCTCCTCACACCTTACAGAATGTGCCATGCATGAGCATTTAGGGATAAATTAGCCAGCTCAAAATTATAACTATAGGTTAAAATAGTTGTTTAAGCCCCCAGAATATTCAGACAAAGAGAAAAGGTGCCTTTAGAGGAGGATTTACCTCTTCCTTGGAACTTAAGGTATAGGGGATAAAGGATCACCCTTCACAGTTGCCATTCTCTTTCCTCTGACTACAGTGGAAATGCAGATTATTATTTTTTTGGTAGACAAAGCTGGGTGAAATTGATCTAACTGTACTAATACAAAATATCTAGCCTGAAATAACTTCAAGGTAGATCTAAGTGTACAGAATGTCAGTCTGAAAATGAATTAAATTTTACCAAATCTAGTTTGAATCAAATGAAGTTTCAGTGACATTGAGGAGAAAGAAAAAAAAATCATTCACTGAGCACTGTAAAAATATCTCTGTGATAATAAAACAGCTACTAAAAATGTCCTTTGCATTTAATTTTTAAAAAAGACTTTGATTTAACAGATAAATTTAATTTATTGCTTAGACAGAACCTTTGGGTATTTTACAAAGTACTGAGGAACTATTGTACTATCTCTTGTCACCTTGCAGATCTCAGTGTGCAAGACACTTACACTGAAGGTCTTATTTTCATTCCTCAGCTATTTACAAAAAGCTAAAAGACTAGTTAAACTATTAAATGAAGTTCCTGAGTTACAGAGAGTTATTCACTCTCTTCAAAGAGCACTGGAGCTGAGACCTGGAGTTCACCAAGAGCAGAGGTTCCAGCTTTCCCTTGGTGCTCGACTAGTGTGGGAACTGGCCTGGGATCCCCAGGATCCATCAGGCTCTTGGGCTGGAGCACCTGCCCATGTCCCAGTCCCCACAGCCCCACATCTCTGTCGGGGATGATTCAGAAACAGGTTTCCAGAAATAGAAGAAAGAAGGACAAAGCAGAAGTTTTCGCTGCTGTTCTACATAGGGGTCATGAAGGGACAGTATGTGACTTTCCAAAACACCTTTCTCTGATGTGGCTGTGGAGGCAGAGAAAACCATAGCCTAAGGAAACCAAGTACAAGAAAAGAAAGTGCAAACAAGATCGGTGAGAGCAGGATTTTTTTTCCCAGAGCAGTGCACATAGAGGAAAAGATGGAAGAGCAAGTAGCTTAAGGATAGAAAAGAAAACCTGAAAAAAGCAAATGAGGAATGTTATGAAAAAAAGAAGCTAAAAAAAAGAAGGTGAAAAAACCCAACAATATAAGATGCTCAGGGACGGAGAGCAATCTTTATTTCCCAGTCCCTCTCACTTGCCACAGGTCAAAGTTACAAGGCAGAATGACAGACATCAACTGACCATCGTGATAAAGCCCTGGCACCTCTTCCCTGCTATTACTGTCTATCAGGAGCAACTGTCAAAAATTACTATGAACAATGGAGGTACATGTACACAGAGGTGATCTCAAAAGATGACAGGAAAGTGGATTTTGACAGATTAAGACATTATTCTGCCTGCCTTGTGTATTTGCTTAACTTTCAGGATTCAGCGGGAAGTAGAGCAATATGGATCTGTGTAATGTGGAGGCTGGTGATTAGGCAGACAATCTATAAATTATCTTGCAAACCAAAGCAAAAGAAAGGCAAAGGGAATGACCAGGAAGAACAAAAATGGTAAAAAATAAATGAAAACAAGTCAGAGAAGATGAGCGTGAGGGAGAAAGAAAGAGATGGGGAGAGCAGACAGGTTCTGTTCTCATTTACCCTCAAGTTGTGGGTTTACACTTCTCTAACAGGGAACATGATTAGGACAAGCTCTCCTTATCAGCAACAGCTAAAAGTGAATGATAGACTACACAGATGAAAAAGACTTATCTGCTCACCCAAGTCTGTTATTTTTATAATCAAACTTTAGCAGTTGTCCACAAACCAGACCTCACACACACAAGCTGAAATTTTACTGTGTGTTAATTTTTGAGGAAAAAAAACCCCTACGGCTTTTGATGATACATTCAGGGGTTTTATTTGGATGTCCTTTTTTGGTTAGAATTTTGAAAATCTATCAGTACTGTTAGATTTTCTTCCCCCACTGAGCACCTGTAAGGCTTGGAACATCCAACCTCTGTATCCTGAAATGCATCACCTTTGCAGTTGTCAAACTAAAGCTCATTGTTGTTCTTTTCGATCCATGCTTTTCTATTTCTCTTTTTTATGTCAAGCTAATCGTGCTTTAATTTTTTGCTCACATCTGGAAGCTTGTACCTGAACGTTCCACACACCTGTACATGACAGTTGTGAAGAACAGACAGGACAGAATCCACACCAGGAAAACATTATGCCATGCATCTTTGGGCTCTGTTTACTTAGGACTTTATCCCTGGTACAGGTTGTATCTTGGAGAGAGAGAAATCATCTGTTAGGTACATGTCAGATACCAGCAAGCCTCAGAGCAATGTCAACAAAAATCCTTCATAACCGACTTAATTCAGAGGAAAGTCAGTTACCATCATCCTGAAAGCTGCAGAGATTCTAACTCTAGTTTGCTATCAATCATAACTCAAGATTACAATTTCATTTAAGTTTCCTACCTAGTATTCCATTGTAAAGCAGATTTTTTTTTTAATTGAAGCTTTACTGTGGGCTAAATCCTTACTGACTTCAAAACAGAAAGCAACAATAATCCTAATAAAAAACTATTATGAAGCTAATTTTTCATTAGGCTTTTTATTCGTCCCTCACCCAGTTTCCAAGCTATACAGCAATGCTGCACAAAACATTCAAATTGGTCAAAGTTAATCTTTCGAGTATGAAAAAAAAATATGAGAACAATGAAGATCAAGACTTTACTATGACCTGTTGTTGTCTTTGTGGGTATTTCAGATTTCCAAGACCACACTGATCAGCTTGATTTTTAAAATTACTTTTTCTTAGTAAAGTTCAAATATCAGGTTCATAATACATTTCTGGAGGAAATAACATGGCTTATTTTTTACACACTACCTAAAATAGCTAATAGATGAATATTGAAATGTAAATGACAGTATTACTAACAAACTAATCACTGCTTTGTGAAAAGCTTTAAGGCTTTTTTATGAAAAAATAAGATATTGATCTCAACTCTAAAAAACTAAGCTTAAGTTAAAGCAATATAGACAAAATTATTAGGTTTCAATGTCATGTTGCCACTGGTGCGATGTCATTGCTCAAGCTAATTTTATACATGATACAATTATTACATGGTCTTATGGATTTTTCATCACTTTTCTGTATATTAAACTAGACATATAAGATAATACCAAAGCATAATCACATTTACAGTTGAGCTCTACTGTAAGCAATTTGATAAGAGGGTTCATTAAGGTTTGCAGGTTTATTCCAAGAAAAAAAACAAATAAACAAAACCCCAAAGGAGGGATTCCTTAAATTTTTAGAGACTGGGAAAGTAAACTTTAGAGAACTGTATGAGTTGAGCTTGGTCCACTGTTCCTCCTTAACTCCACGAGCAGCAAGCATCAGATTTGGGTTTGGAGCCAGGTGGGTTTTTTTGAGTGTTCTCATGTGAAATGTGAAAAAACTGACCTCATCTAAATGCAAACAACCAAGCTTTCCCTGATTTCAGTTTTGAATAGTTTCCACCAAAACATACATTACAAACATTTTCCACAAACCTGTGGTTCTCTACTCCATAAAAAAACCCCAAGTAGGTCAAATACACAAGCTCATCATAACATGCCTATTGAGCGATAGTCTGAAGAGGAACAATGTACCTTTAGTACTTAAAAAACCCTAAATCATTGTATTCCTAGGGGTGTATATAAAAACATTATTTTGGTGGAATTTACTGCTGTGCTGCAATGCTCTCAGTAGCATTTGCTTTTTTGTGTCTCCTACAGGACAGGGCTGCTTTATTAGCAACAACAAAAAAATTCATACAAAATACGGTTCTTCTATTCTGCAGCGTTAAAAGGTCACTTCTCCAGTCACCCTTTTTGACAAGAAAGGGATACAAAAAAATTACTCAACTTTGTTCTCTTTCAGTGTTGCACAGAAAGCTTTTAAGGAAGAAGTCACTCTAATATGAAAGCAACACAAAGGGGACCCATGGAATATTGTGATACTATGAACTAAATTACTCTGTTAGTGGGCTAATCTCTCATGTACAGGGAGCCAGACCCTCTGATCCTTTTGTCTATTTTCACACATCGCAAAACAGCAATAACACTTCGATACAATTCATCAGACTCGGCCATCAGCTTCAATTTGGGCTTGGACTCTCTGGAGAAGCACTGTTTTAAGCACATGTTAAAGCTCAAACTAACCCTCAGATAGTCACACATTTGTTCAGATAATGTCTGTGAGCAGGTTTCTCTGCTGCAGTTTCAGCTACCAAGCTACTGCTGATCTGTGTCTACCGGGGTCAGAAGAGTGACATGAACCATCCCTGGCAGAGGAGCTCACACAACTTTCCTTGTGAACAAAAGCCTGGCATATGCACTAAGCAGTACCAAGAGCAGCTTGACCTGCACGCTGCACAGTCAGCATACAGGAGAAAATACAATAAGCCACTTTCTGACTTAGAGATTATTTTTTAAAAGCCCTGCTATAGCTTACAGCCTCTTCACATTTTCTGTAAACAATCACAAATATCAACAAAAAAATGCAGCGACCGCAGCGCTGCACATCACACGAAGAGATGGTACATGGTGGCACTTTGTCACAGAGCCAACACCCTCTCCCAGGCAACGACTGCCCCTGACAAGGGAAAGGAGATTTCATGGTCTTCAGTCATCACCAAGTGTCTGGCCTCGAGTCTAAAGGGACATATTGAAATCTTCTCAATTCTGTCACATTTACTGAGCATCACAGCGCCTGTCAAAAGCATCTCTGAGGTACAAGAACCAGACAGAAAGAAATATTAGACAGAAAGAATCTGGAGTAATTTATCCCTGATACCTGCAAAAACTCACATGGAAAAGGTCATCTCCCTGATCAATCCAGGCCATGTCCTACAGGCTCATAAGTATCCACAGCTTTTGTCCAACCAGGAATATCAATCCTGAAAACTTTAACACTTAATCCTGCAAGAGAAGCTGATATATGAACTGTTTATTTCCATTTCAAGTTCAGATGTTATTCTTACACAATCAGTTCAAGCAAAATTTTTCTATTGTCCCCCAGTATGCAGTCACTTGGCTGGTGAAAGCCAACTCTGCTGTTCAGAGCTGAGGAGCGTTTGAAATCCAAACCTAAAATGTACAATTCAACAAATGAAACAAAATCAATCCCTTTTACAAAATAAACCCTTCTGCTTCTTGGTGAATCTTCATAAAAGACTAACAGAATATTTAACTAGCAGTTAGTTGATTTGGAGGAGAGGGGCTTTGGGGGATTTGGATTTTTGTTGCATTTTTTTTTATAAGACTAAACTCCAGAGTTATGGCCTCGTATTGATATTTTTCCTTAATAGATTCAAGTAATTTTTAGAACATTTTTATCCCTCTGGAAAGTTTAGGTTAGTTACTGGACATTTTGAGGGGAGTAGCTATTGCTGCCTTTATTCCTTATTCAAGGTACCTCCTTTTATGCTGTCTTCTATAATATGGCTCCATTTATGCTCTAATGTATGCAGAAAATAGAGACATAATTAAAACTGGAAAGAAGCAACATATTCACTGCTCTGCCATTCCACAGGCTCAACGTGTACACACAAAAACTATATACCACCATCCTCAGTTTCTATACTGCGGGATTTTTTTAGACTCCCACTTAACAAGCCTGTCATTCTTCACAATGGTTTAACAACTTTGTATTTGTAGAATAAAATTTCCATTCTCTGTCATGCTGTTTTCAACACTATTGTGCCAGGAAATAGGCTTCCCCCTCCCATTCTTTCAAATGTTAGTCTGTAAACTTTATTTCGTATTTATATGTAGACCGTGTAAGTGGTGGAATGTAAGGCAGCTATTGCCATTTACAGTGTATTTCACCAGCTGACAATGGGAACTCCATAGATTCTAAGGGGTTTTTTTTCTGTGGAAGGGGACTGAAATATGATTTCTGGTGGTATATTGCTCACAAAACTGCTTTGCCAGCGCTCCTTACTGTCACTGTGCTGTGACCAGGACTCAGCTACTACGTGAAAGGCTTGAAAGCTGCCACAGAGGAAAACACTGCCACAATTCATAGTAAATGTCCTTGTGGCCTCTGGAATGTTAATGTGCTGCATAGTGCAGTGGGGACAGGACATCCAAATAGCTTCAAACTATTATATCAAGTTAAAAATTGTCCACTGGTAGCTATTTAAAGGTCATTAGTTACTTTATATATATATATAGTGCATGTATTCAGCTGGCAGAAATCTGGTACTACATTGTTGGCCATAAAGGGAAAAGTTGGACAAGTTCTAAATAGAGATCAAAGTCTGGGCCAGATCTTCAATTAAAGCCAAATGAGTTATATTTATATATGCCAGCAGAGGATATTTTACAGAGTGCAGAAGACTTTGTATCAGAGCAAGAGTTAAATGACAAACCACTACTGGTGTGACCGTAATTCTAACCATTCTTGTCCAAATATTCGAGAACTGAGTTGAACAAAACACTAAAAAACAACCCATGACATGTTGATTTTATGTGTCCTCTCACTTCCTTATAAAATTTATGCTCTTTTTGGCTTCAGAAAAAATGAAACTTCACAAGTAATAGATAATGACAGCAATGTGTAACCTGCTTCCACCTTTAAAACTGATCTATGTATCTGCACAAGCAACTTCACTCACAAGCAGCAAAAATCCCCCGTGGGTGACAGTACAGTAATATGTAACATTTGTGGTTAGCAATTCCTATGGTTTTGGGCAAGATATTTGAGTATCTTGGAAAAAGTTTGTTTGGTTGGTTTTTTGAAGCAAAAAAAGGAAAATAGCTAAGTGATGCTTTAGTAAAGTCACAACCCTGAAAAGAAAATTATTTCATTTCCTTAACAATGAAAAAAAAAATATGATTCTTTCTGCTTGCCATTATTAATTTGGCAATGCTTTGGTTTTCATACACATATGCTGCATAGTAATAAGTTCCTTTCTAAACAAACAGTATCAAACAGTGGAAAAAGACTTAACAAAAAACCCTTCAGGTTTTAAGTTTGTGAGTGAAAGGGAAAGATAATAGGTTGCCTAGAGCAGTAGAAAACTGAAAATATCTTATCAATTTTACATGGTTGTATTATTGTGATTTTGACAAATAATCCCACATTCTACAATAAACAAAAAAAAAAAAACCAAAACAAAACAACAACAAAAAAGTATTTTCTGGTCTCTTTGGTCACAAATAGAGAAAAAACTGAGAGAAGAACTAAGAGAAAAGGAGTATATTGGATGAAGGGGAACTGAGAAAAACTATCAAAACAAGAGTAAAGGAAAAAGGAATAAAACAGGCTTTATACAGTCCATGTGGATTAAGACCCACATATTTGTAATTCTGAAAAACAGAAATTAATGCTGGAAACATTTGCTGAACCATATTTGCACTTTTTCTTTTAAAGGTCAAAGAGGTGTATAATGGTTTTGCAAAGAGAAAAAAAAGTCACTGTAATAAGGTCTGTTACTTACTATACTTGCTCTTTGACACTAAACCAAAGAGCAATGAACTGTACTTTTGGAAACTCTAAGGAATTGTCTTTTATAGCTGAAAGGTCAAAAGAGAATATGGAAGACCAGCTATTGAGTTACATGGTCTTTATGTATCGTTCACAGTTTGTCAGTGAATTTACAGGAAATTCTGTGTTGGAGAACAGAGATAGGGCTTGTTCCCTTTTGGCATTTAAGAAGGAGAGCTGTTGTCCAATCCTTTTGGTGTCTAACTCTCCCTCCCCAATGCACACAATCTTTCCACCATATTTCCTTGCTCGTTAACGTTTTTGTACCTGTTCAAAACGAACACAAGCCTATTTCATAAGCACTTCCCTGCCCCTGTTTCAAGACAGGAGCTGGCACAAGTACAGGCTCACAGCAGAGTTGGGGTAGGGCAGCTGATGAGTAGTAGCTGTCCCAGTCCTTACGTGTTTTGCAAAAGCATTGTCAGTCCATGAGAAAGCTCTCTGAAGCTGAATGAGATGGTGGGAGGGGCAGTGATAAAGGACCTGCACTGAGAATGTCCTCTATTTAAGCTGCACTCAAAGCCTGGACATTTAGTCTAGGGCACATCACTGAGATACTGTTTCACTGTGCTGGCTGGGCAGGGACTGCTGCACTCCCCTTCTGCGCAGACAGAGGAGCCTGCAGATCAGATATCGCCACAAAGGAAGTTTTCCTGCACTTGGACACTGAACTGTTGGGATCTTCAGTGTGGAATTCTATGACTTATCACCTGATGCACTCCCAAGAGCAGTTTCTCTGCCCTTTGCCTATTTTCTGCACAAGGGATGTGAACAAAATAAAACCTTCTATACTCCTTAAATCAAAGTGTTATGGCAATGTTCTTATTTAGATTCTTTATCCAGTTCAGAGCTAGCTGGCAGATATTGTCCCCAGTCAGAGTCACAGGGAGAAACCTCATTCAGCATTCCAGCTTTGGATCCTCCCTGGGAAATTCTCAATGACGTGAAATAAGGTTTTCACAAAGGAAATGCCTCACAGCAGTCACTGCTTAACCATTACGGACCAAGATTAAAATTGTTTCTTTTTTTGAGGAGAAAACCAAGGCAACTGCTGGGTTATTGTGGGAAACACTGTAACTATCATTTCTGCCAAACAGGAATGTTGATCCATCTGGCTCATTAGGAGTCCATGCTCCAGTTAATCCAGGTCAAATCTGTTTTACTTCTGTGCAGTGCAAACTATTTTGAGAAGGTCTGTGCAGTGCCCACAGATTGAGACAAACAGCTATGCAGAGCTCTGATCATAATTTCTGTGCAACAAGAAGAATAAAAGAGCCTTCTGCCCTATGTGCCATGAAATAATAGATCTAAACTTGTCAAGGCTCAATCTTGATTACATTGTTGTGTTCAGAAATTATTATCTTTATGTATCATTGAAAAGCAGTTGTAATGATTACAGGGGACTACAATCTGGAACGCTTACACTGAGAAAATACCCAGCTAGAATGGTGGCTCACCAAAATAAGGTTAAACAAGAAATAGAATTGGCAGAATAGTCCCAAGGGAGGGGTTGAGGAGCAAACCCCACAGGCTGGTGAAACAAAATAATAAAATAAAATAAAATAAAATAAAATAAAATAAAATAAAATAAAATAAAATAAAATAAAATAAAATAAAATAAAATAAAATAAAATAAAAAATAGTTTCCAAGTTAGAGTTTTCAGTGGGATTTATTTTTTTACAAAATCCATGGCACTATATCTCTGTTCTAAATTAATCATGCTTAGGACATTCTTTGTAAAGCAAACATATAATTACAGAATAACATGGGCTGCAAGGAAGGCCATCTAGTCCAACACTGTTCTCAAAGCAGGGCCTCCTCCAGAGTTAGATCAAGAAGCTCAGGGCTGTGTCCAGTTGAGTTTGGAACCCTGCCGAGGGAGGAGATTCTACAACCCCTCTGGGCAACCCCCTCTGGTGCTTCACAGATGACACCCATAGTAAAAAAAACCAATATTCTTACTATCTTGTCAAAACTTTCATTTTGGAAACCTGTTTCATCCTTTCTCTGTACTCTCCCAAGAAGAATCTGACTTAATTTTCTTCATAATTATCTATTGGACAGGAATTAGATCTCTTCTTACCCTTTTCATGGCTGTATAGTACTTTCATCACTGGGCAGAACACAGTTTTGCACTCAGTACAGTTCTCTACAGTTTTGTTATGATGGGATTTTAGGCCTTTCTCAATTTGTTACTAACTATGGACCTCATTTTAAGTAAAAGGAGAGCATCCTATATTCAAATAATTTCTCTCCCAAAATATATACATGTCCACAGTATATTATATTCTTAAACCTGTGTTGAATTACCTAAGTTCTCTAATGATACCTAAAATAAACACAAAAATTGGTCAGGGAAACCATGAGAAGCAAAAATAAGCTTTAGCCACACAAACTGGGATAAGTAGCATGCTTATACAACAATGAGAATAATACATTTGCGACATAGTTCTTGAAACCACTCCCCAAGTTTTGAATGAAGCCTGTCTGTGTTAACAGGAAAAGGGTAAATCCATGATTATCAAATGCATATTTGAATCAGTTCCTGATTGAGCTACACACAACCTCGGTGCAAGTCTCCTGCAAGTTCAATGTTCCATAAGAGTGCAAATACCTTTTGAGTAATTCGTAGGGCAGCTACAAAGAAGGGAAAAGGGCTTTTCTCTTAGATCCAGAATGCTCTATATTATCAAAGTGTGTAATAGAAACATGGATTAATTAGTGAGAAAAAAGGCAAAAGAAATTATATACCATGGATATTGCAGAGTCAAATTGCACAGAACAAGGAGAAAGCAAAAAAGAATTTCTTTGTTGGCTGAGATGCCTTCAGAAGGCATCTCTAAAGACCTGAGTGTGAACTCTTCTTCAAGGCATAGCAAACCCTGAAGTGGGCCAGAAAGGCCAGTAAGCCTCATGCCCCAGCAGAGATATTGAATGTAAAAATTATCAACCAAGGGTAAATTTGCAGATTCCTACAACATCTTGTTCCTGGCAGACTTGTGGGCTCTCAAGAGTTTAAAGGAACTACAGTGCAGTTTCAAGGACCTAATGGGAGGCAAACAACAGCAATTTTGAACAGGCAGTGAGATCACTCCCTCCACAAGCTTCAAGACAAGGAGAGAGGATCATCACAGACACTCTCCACAGTATGATTTAACTCAAAGTTGTTATCAAAAGTCTTTGAGCACAGGATTGTCGTACTCAGCTTAAGCATATGAATAAACCAGAGAAGCTGCACTCGAAGTTTAACGGGAAACAGCCAAGTGAAAAGGCTTGTAAGTTTATAAATATTTCATAGAATTTTAACACTAAAGGTAGTATACATTAAGTATGAAAGCCGTACTGAATTTCCCACTTTCTCTAGGAAAATACTCCACATGATGTTTTCAAAACACTGGGAAATCTGAGCATTTTTTTCCTAATATCTTTGAAAGACCTTTTTCCCCCACTTGAGAATGTGCATTAGGTACACAGGAGAAATTTCTATTTTTCTCTATCACCTCTTTCTTCAGTATCCAAGCAAATAGCAAAAAGGAAGACTGAAAACACAGTAAAAGAAATTGAAGATCCCTAAGGAAAAGAGATAGGAGTTTTGGTCAAGGATCAAAAGGGGATTAAATATACACGGTCAGTTAAGGAATTGTTCTGGGAGAAGATATTTACTGTAAAACAAAATTAGCTCACAGCAGAAGATACTGGAAAGTCTGCAAACCTAATACTGAGGAGCCATCAGACTTCCCCACCCCATCATGAGGAGCACTTTGCTTACTTTTCTTGGCTCAGAGAATTCACACCATACAATGAGATTTATGTTCTTATGAGATACATGGTAAAGTACTATAGGTGACAACAGTCATTTTAGCAGATCAAGAGGCAACATCATCAATACCATGGAAATAAAATCCACAGTAACTCCTGTTTGTTGCCTGATGACTAAGAGTCCAGAGAGGATCTTTTTCTGTTTTGTTCTCTTGTGATGTTGGTTTTTCTAAAGCAGTAAGGGAATAAGATCCTTTCAGACGGGGTGAAGGGATTAGTGTATCTTGCTGGTGATTTGGGATCAAGACTGGCATTGTAACTGCTGGACTTTTCTTAGCAGTAATGAGGAGGCTGTCTGAAAAAAGGAAGAGAGGGATTCAATATCAGTAGCCACAGCAAACTTGAAAAGCTCCCAATTCCTGACAATAAAGAAAGAGAGAGGAAAGAGACTTAGCAGGATATTTACCAGTGGTCCTGTTACATGCTTTCAAAGACAACCAAGCCCAGTCCAATTTGCCCATTTCTTCTTTGTGCCAAGCCATAACAGGCCACATAACATATTTTACTCAAACTATGTAAAAACTGAATCTAATTTTTTTTTATGGGGAGGTGGGAGGACGAGGGCAAAAGGACAACCATGACAAATCAATTGGCAAAAGAGGGCCAGTGCTATGCAGTTGGCAAAGCAGTTTATGGGCAATGCTACTCAAACAATGGATAACAGGAGCAGCTCTGAAGGACTTCCAGCAGCCCTGACCCCACACAACTGGGACATTCCTTCTTCCTCCCTCAAGCCTTCAGTGAATACATCTCTGTTTCAAAAGTGTGTGGGCCCGTCAGGCTTTGGCCTCAGCCCCAGTCTGAGCAGCAGCTTTCCCTCTGTGGCTTTCAGCCTCTGGTGCACAAGGTGGACATGTCCAACCCCACAGAGACCTGAAGGCAGCACCAGTGACAGTGACTGAGCTTCAGTGAGAACAAACAAGTTCATAACAAGTCCTGCCTGTCCACAAATGAGACTCAAGTCAAAGATGTGTAATACAGATGTGTTCCAAAGTGAGGTCTAAATTAACTTAGTCTGTGATTAATTGAACCCATCACCATTTATGCATAATCTGTAATTTATGCCATGCTGCATCAAGCAAGCATGTGGTTTATTGTACACACAGAACAAGATGATTTAGATTATAAGGAGACATGGGGAAGTGATATACAGCAGACCTGTCAGGGAGGGAAAGGGAGGAGAACTAGAAAGGGCTCTGAGTGAGAAACCTGTGCTTTCTCATCCTTGTTATCATACTCTCTTTCGTGAAAGCTGTAACTCCAGCAGCAAGGTCTTGCAAATCTACCTGCCAACCAGCCTGAGAAGACATGGTGACACAAGGATGCAAATTAGAAGTAAAGAGGGTTAAAATGAACTCCCATAGCTGCCACTCCTGCTCATATTTCTTTAGGGTTTTCTTCACCTCACATTCTCATGCAAACCCTTCACTGGCATGCATTATCACGGCAGAGCTCTGTGGCTGACATGCATCTCAGATCTTTCCTTGAAACCTCTCTGGCTGTGTTCTGGCTGACTTCTTCCCTCCCTTTGCTCCACATCCTGGTGCAGCTTCAAACAACCTTCCTGATTCTGCTTTTTCATCAGTTCCTACTGTCCCCAACATCTCCTCCTCTTCAGGAAGGCTTCACTTACCATGGTATTTGTATCATCAAAACAAATTTTCGTAATTGTTTTGTAAATTTCTTTTACTGTAAATATGAGAAGACATGAATGCATGAATAAATAACCATACAAACTGGAGGCCTAGGTGCAAGTTGCCCTGCTAGTGTTTGAATTGCATTGGAAGCCAGCTCTGTCTTCCTGACCTCCATAAAGAAATCTTGAGGCAGAAAGGCTCTGTGCATAAGGAAGCGTGGGGTACTGACTGCATCAGTCCCAGAAACAAAGGGATTCACTGATTTCCTGGTGCAATTCTGACTGGCTTGCAGCACTGACATTTTTGTCTGTTAAAAATGATGATATTGTTAACAGTCAGGGCCCCGTAAGAGGGTTTCTCTGCGTGAAGTCAGGCTTGAGTGTTACACTTAATCTGCAGTTACATTTTAAATTGCATTTATATTATAGCTTAATTGAAGTGTGCATACGATTTCCCACAAATACTACTTTCAGCTGTTATACCATATCAATAATAATTAGAACGATTTATACATTCATTTCACTCAGATCATGTGCGATATGCTTCAGAATAACTAGATCTTTTGGCAACAGCTCTAAGAGCTAATAACTGTCACTGCCATCACATGAGGTGCTTGAAGCTTCATAAACTCACCTCTAGGACTCTTTCTTGCAACATCTTTGATCATTTCCAGCTATGACTGCAGCCCTGGCCACACCATGACAACTTCTCTTTTCATACAGAAAATATATTCTTTCTCTCTTCTGCCAACCTAACTTCAGTATTCAAATTCATTGACTAAAACATAACCAGGCTTTTGTTTACAGTGATTACAAATTCATAATCCCATCTGGGCCTCAGAATTTTGCACAGCATATTGGCAATTAATATCCAATTAATGCTTGTAGACCCACGGATTGTATTACATACCTACAAAGCAGACTGCTGACACATTCATTTATATTTCAAACAGTACACTGTAGCGTATGTGGTACAGGGAGTACATTGAAAACTCTTAAGAGTATTCCAGACTCAGGTACAACAACTCCTCAGGAACACAGTCTCACAAAAACAACCAGCGAAACAAAAAAAAAAAAAACCCAAAAACCAACCAACCAAAAAAAATATCCAACCCCACAATAAAAAACAAAAACTAAAACCAAAAATCCTTGGGGGGAAAAAAATTCAGGAATTTTCATTGTGTAGAAAACATAGAATTATATTAAATCATCATAGATAAAGTAATAATTGCTGGTATTTATTTGGAAAACGACTCAGGCAATTGCAGAGGGTTGTGCTGCTGCTTTGGGAGAATGAAAGAGTGGATTTCTAAAAGTGACTTCCCATGGCTGGCTACAGCTGAAGGTTTAGCTGTACACCAAAAAAAAGGCTTCAGTGGATGCAAGTTAGACTACAAAGCATTACAATGAAACAAAGTAGAGAGGATGCAAATTTGTATGATGTAGAACTGAAATAGAATATAACTTTCAAAGAAGTTATATTGACTTAAGGAATCCTGGAAGCTGTGACATGCACAATATTTTTCCTTTCTGGCTCAAAAATATTCTGTCTTAATGGAAGGCTGTTATATAAAAGTACATATTACAAGTTTCCAGAAAGAATTCTCAGATTTCTAATAGGTTCCCAACTGGGAGCCTTTCCCATCAGAATGGGACTGAATGACTTCTGATTTTAAGTAAATATTTCCAATATCTCACTTCAAATATCTTATGCTAAATTTTAGCATTTAACTGAGCTACACATTCATGTAATCACAGGATGTGCTACTTAACAGTTTAAAAAGCAGCTAATTCTTTCTATGATGCACTTTAACAAATGAACATAACATTAAAAATAGGGCTTATAACTCAGGTGACATAAATGAATATGGCCTGGAAAATTAATTAACATCTCGTATTAGTTATTACAAACACTGATAGTTTCTCATTACTGGAAAATAATCAGGAGGCATAATGAAATTGCTGTAACAGAAGATGAGAACAAAAATTATGCAAACGTTAAGACAGATACAGAGAAAGATGGAATAAACAGAATTTATCTTTATCTAAAGGTTTAAAGTGGCAAAGTTCTCCACAGCATTTCTATGAGAGACACGCTGAATGTACACTCAATAACAGCATTCATTTGGAAGGCAACAAATATTTTAAAGGGCTTACTTTTTTTGTTTGATTTTAAATTTGACATCAAAACTAAAATTTCAGCATGTTTAAATCTATATAAACTAAAGGTCCCTCGAGCTTTTTTAAAATTTTTGCACTCAGAGTAAATTTGCAACAAGTCTTCAAAATAATAACCACATTTTCACAGAATATGAATCAAATTAAAGTACCGCCTTAGACACTTTGCTAACTTCTAATTTTTAAATAATTTTTAAAAATATGCTGATACTAATGCAGGATTGGTGCATTTATTTAATGGGTTTTGAACCTGAATATACTTTAAACAAATAATGGACATTCTATACTACATATTAATTTAACTAGATGGGCTTTCCAGTAAAGGGATGTTCAGATAAGCTGGCATTCACATGAATACATCCTGAAAGACTAGATCTAAATCAATTTGCAGCTAGTTTATAATATGGACACACAGGCAAATATGGACAGTTTTGATGCTTGCGTTTGCCCTGCAAAAACCTGGCATCAACAGAACATCAGAGACCCCAAATCTCTCCTTAAAGCCACCTTCCACGTTAGTCAGACAGGCTGCCGGCACACAAAAGCACCAAAAGAGCTGGTCGAAGGTCACTGCAAGGTGACTACTGATTATTTGAGAGAGGCCTTTGTGACTGTGGGAGGCTCTGAGGAAAGGGTAGAAAGCAAATGGCACTCATTTTCAAGTACAGCAAAGAGTATTTGGATAACCTGGGAAAGCGATGAAGCAAATCCTCTTAAAAACCTGCAAATCATTCTTGAAACCATGTCCTAACATGAAGGACAAGAAGCTGACTGGGAGTATAGGCAGCATGGGTTTACAAAGGAAAATGATGCCTGGCCAACCTGACAGCATTTCAGGAAGAGGTGATGGGGGCTCAGTGATGGGGGGACAGCAGTTGATGCTGTTTATCCTGACTTCAGCAACGCTTTTAACACTGTTTCCTGCAACATTTTCATTTTTAAAACCCTGTATGGACTAAGTTGCCAGTGGGGTGTATTGAAAACTAGCTGAACTGCTGGGCTCAGAGTTTGGAGCTAGTTGTACAAAGTCCATCCAGGAATCTGGCAGGAGCCTCGTGCAGTTCAGGAAGGGGAAGTACAATGTCCTGCACAGAGGGAGGAACCACTGCATGGACCAGTAGAAACTGGGGATCTAGCAGCTGGAAAACAGCTTTCCAAAAATGGTTCTGGTGGACACCAAGCTGGGCATGAGCCAGCAATGTGCCCTTGCAGCAGGGAAGGCAAATGTTATCCTGGGCTGCATCAGGCAGACTGTTTCCAGCAGGTCAAGTGATAGGATCCTTCCTCTCTGCTGAACCTTGATCAGACAAAGCTGGAACACAGAGCCCAGTGCTGGGCTCTCCAGTGTGGACACACTGCAGAGAGTCCATCGAAAGGCCACAAAGAAATGATTAAGTGATTGGACCACCTTTCAGATGAGCTGAGGCTGAGCAAGCTGGGACTGCTCAGCTGGGAGCTGAGAAGGCTGAGGGGGATTTTATCAGTAACTAAATAGTTGATAGGAGGGAGCTGAGCAGACAGTCAGACTCTTTGGTGCCCACTGGCAGAATGAGAGACAATAGGCATAAATTGAAATAGAGGAAATTCCATAGAGACTTAAGAAGAAAAATGGATTTTTGTGAGGATGGTCAGTTGCTGGGACAGGCTGTGGAGTCTCCATCCTTGGAGATATTTAAAACCCAAGCTGACATTACCCTGAGCAACCTCAGATAGATATGCCTGCTCTGAGCAGGTAATTAGAGTAGATGATCTCCAGAGGCGTCTTCCAGCCTCGGCTGCTCTGTGAGTCTGTGAAATTTCATCAGTTTATAGGCTGAGCAACAGTTTCTGGAAGCACTCCAAGACAGACACAACACCTCTTAGGAACTCATAATCCATCAAAAAAAGCCTCCATAGATTGACTTTTTCCACCAGGAAAAAATGCATTCCTTGGTTACTATTTAGGGCTAAGACATTTTTCACTTTCTAGATAAGAATTTAACAGATAAGAAGCAAATAACCTTGGTGTCTACAGTAGGCAGATTTAGGGAAAAAAAAACTCTGTCCACATTTTGAACAAGTTCTTGTTCAAATTACATCCTTCCTTCAGTTAAGGGGAGGATTATTGGTCAAGTAAACTTTGCTTCACATTTGCCTGCAACATGTCAAGTGCAAAATGAATCAATTCAGCAGTAGCAGCAGGTGGGAAGAGTAGGCAAAACGACTGTTAAATCAGCTTAAGATAACATGCAAAAATTAGCAAGCCTTCTTGGGGGAGGAAAGGGCTTATTTAAAGTAGCTAAAGCAGTACAGCAATGGATGTGTATGACTCAGAGAAATGGAAAAACGGCAAAAGGACTAAAGAGAAAATAAGAGAGCTGACAACAGTATTGGTAGAAAGAGTTTGGGCTTCACAATTCAGCTGCTATTCCCCAAAAAAAATAGGTTTGTCCTTACAAGATGAAAGGGTGAGTGTTCACTGTCATTCAGTAGCTTTCAAAACATAAAATGTTTCCAATTATGGTTTTTAGCTGTAACAGTTGAAAAACATTATTAAGTTAGCAACTGTGCTAAACCCAGCAGTAATTCTGAATTGATTCTGTAAAGACATGCCTTGTTTTGAACAGGAAATAGAGATAGACAACATAATCCAATAGATTTCCTTTCCCAAGGCAAAAATGTGCCCCAACTTACATTCTCTAAAGCAATCAATCAGGTAATCGGGACAGAAACACCACTTCACTGAGGATAACTTTTACTCTTAATAGAGGAATTTGATATAACTAAGTGCAAGTTCTACTTATATGCCCTTTAGAAAGCATCTTGATGCAAGCAACCTCTTTCAAATCTATGTTAGTATCCCTGAGCCATCCTGTATGCAAGGATATAAGGTTCATGGAACTTTAAACTGTCACGGAAAAAAATAATAAAATTCAGATTTATGATGATTTTTTATATTTATAAATAGAAATTCATTTACAGTAAGTTTTTTGTTTACAGTAAGTGTTATACATTCTACTGTTCGATATCTGCTCCTAGAATCCACCCTTTATTTCACAGTTTTAAGTTTCCCTCCCTGATTCTTGTTAGAGCTTTCAAAACTGATTTATTTAATTATTAGAAAGAACAGAAAGGTCAGAATGAAGCCTACAACATGCTTGTCCTTTACAGACTACTATAAAAGGAACTGTTCTCATGTTTTGGCGAGAAAACAAGAATTCGTTTTTGTAAAAAGTTACTTGGCTTCACCTTTGGTTTCCACTCAACATCCAATGCAACCAAAACTTTCTCCTCTGTAAACAGAGTATAAGCAAAGCAAATACTTTAATCAGGATCTTCTGCACTTTTGCAGCGTAAGTAACCATCAGTCAACCAAGCATTTATAAATGCGATCTTAGAATTCGGCGTAAAAATATACTGATCTCTATTTCCAGCATCATTGGCAGGGCTTGGAAGGGTGGGGCAGGGAACAAAATATGTACTAAATCACATGATAAGAAAAGGTCAACACTAAATAAAGTCAAATGAGTAAAAGAAATACTGTGGTATTTCTGAAATCCAGTGCAAAATAATTTGGGGTTTCTTAAAATCTTCATTAAAAGCAGCACAGTAAAACCACTAAACTGAGGGTTTTTTGAGTTAATGAGCCTGCACACATCATATCAACAATTTCACCATCAATCCATGACAGCCTTGTAACTCCTCAGTTTCCTTTCTCCTTCATTTTGATGAGAAGGTGCCCTCATTAGCGGGGCAGGATTGTCTCTGGGTAGTCCCACCTGGATCTCTCTGCAGCAAGGAGAGCCTCTGTCCTTCTTGCCTCCCCCAGCCCCAAGCAGACTTTTTAATGTTTTCCTTTCTTATTAGGTGATCAGCTTTGGAATGAGTTGGACAGCCAGGGAGGGCTGGGGACTCATTCTTTCTAAGCCCAGGAATGTGACAGGATAGCTTTATGTCTTAACAGCATTTTTCCCTGCATTGAAGAAATGGACACAGATGTTCCCAGTTATTGCTATCAACAGCATCAGCCATTTACATCAGAACATGTCACAGACAATCCACCATCCAGTAACTTCATGAAGTGCTCTTTAACACTGTCAACAATGCTAACTATTTAATGGTATTAATGTTTTAGAAAATACAGTGCCTGCAATAATTTTCCCCAAGTTTAGCAACAGCTAGGTAGCTTTGAGGTTTGTTCAGAGTGAAATAATTCATGAACAGTCTTTTCCAAATAAAAACTTTAAAACACTGGGGGAAAAAAAACAACATTGAGAGAACAAGGTGAAGGGTATTGAAGCATTTGTGTGTGATGAGCACAGAGAGGCTTAGGGGAGAGGAGGACAGATGAACAGAGACCTCAGATTTCTAAACAACTTCTTTGATATACACACCATCAGCAGAGTGTGAGCTGTGTCAAAGTAGTAATAGATCTCACTGAAGAAATGTTTCTTATGAGAAGCCTGTACCTGCTTAGGACCAATAAAGAAACCTTTCTTTCTTTCTTTCCTTTCTTCCCCTGCTGCCCCTTGGTTTTTCTCCAGCCACTGCAGTCCATGACCTTCACAAGGAAGCGCTTCTGCTTTGACAACAGGCTGCAAACCTCCAAGGACTAGCAGTGCTTTCTGGGAGAGAAAACTGTTGCCTCACTCAGAATCCAATCAAAACCTGAATGTACCAAGTGAAAAATAAACCAAGGACATCATTATTCTGTTTCATTGTGATTTGGCTTGCCTTCAAATCTCATACCCTGTATATCTGAAATAGCAGCAACGCCTCCATTAGCAGGGCCTTCCAACACTTTAATCAAAGTATCTTTCAGAACAAAAACGCAGAAATGTCAAATTCCAATCACCCTTTAAATTCCCTCAATTCTCTGTGCCACACAGAATTCAAAGCCTTACCCAGGGATAATTTCCCGTACAAACCAGTGTGCAGGAACGCAGAGGCTCTGCCATGTGGGCAGGTGCCAAGTTTAGAACACGGCAAGCCCTGGGGTGGTGGGAAAAGGAGGCTCCCCTGTGGGCATCCCGTGCTCAGGGCCACGCTCCTGCACCCAGTGTAGCCGATTTCTTACGTGTGGTAACAACTTCCACACTTTGTAAGAATTACAGATTATCCTGTGTCCTGCAGAAAAATGCTGTGTACCTTCTCCAGTGCACATTATTTATCCCTCTTCTTTCCAAGTTTATATTAAAAATATCAGATGCTGGCATTTCTGTTTTTACTGGGACACTTCTGAAGGCCAAGAGACCCTGTGTTTTCTCAGACTTTACTGACATCCGGAGGAATGAAGTGGTTAAGGAAATAGGCACAAAGGAGTTGATTAGCCTGACTAAAACTCATTTTCTCTCTCATTCTGGGGTGCTCGCAATACCATTAGGTCCCCAGAGTTCTTTCAGAATATTTTAGCAAAGGCAAGCTAAGCAGAATGTGATATTCTGGATCCACATTTAGGTCATTTCTACACGCTGAAGTTTTTTAAGCTGTTATTCCATTTTCTTTTTTTCTTTTTTAAAGGAAACCTCAAACCATTATGTTACTTCATAGGAAACTACTCTAGGGGAAAAAAATCACACCATTAGAACTAACATACTTCTGTAATGGTTTCTTTGAGGAAACTTTTACAACTGTATCTTCTTATTTTATTATCATTGAAATTATGCTACTTTGTTTCTGCTGAAGATGATGATCCTTTAAAAATGCTTCAAGAAAGAAATTGAGTATAAATCTGACATCTTAACTGTTATCTTGTATGAACATATCCAAAATTACAAGAATATATGCTTCTGCTCGCATATTATTTCTTTCTCTACAGATGCTCATAATTAAAAACAGTATTTTGCTCTTCAGAATAAAAGACTACATACAACTGAAAAAAAAAATCAGATAGATATGGATTATTTAAAAAATACAGAATTAGAGAAAGGACCAGAAAACATCTCTAATATTATCAGCCTCATACTCTAAATAATATCCCATAATATTACTTGCAGGAAGAATCACAAAAGATTATTACTTTGTTAAAATGCAGCTTATGTGTCCTTCAAAACACATAACTAAAAATGTTCTGACTTGTTGCACAAGTGGTAAGTAACCTAGAAGGGAAATCTCTCTGGTCTGTGCAGTGAGTACTCTGAACCCAAACAACTCCTTTGCTTCACGCATTTTTCTGGGAAGATGAAGGATCTTGCTCCCTTGTGCAGCACAGTTGGCAAGACGTTCTGCAAAGCCACACTCCACTAACCACTATTTCTGCTTTCCACAAAGCTCAGTCTTTGATAAGGCACAATTATTTAAAATTCCCAATGCTGTTCTGCTTCCCCTGACAGAGATACAGTATTACCACAAGTGCATCCTCTTCAACAGCAGTGTGATGTTATAAAGTTCCACTAAATTTATCGAGGAGTCTTTATCCAGCAGTTAGCTATAACACAGTACAATGGTTATCCTCCTAAATGATAATTAAGCTTTGGGGTAACATTTAATTGAAAATGTACTGTGAAAATCAACAAGTCAGCTTTTTCAAATCGAGGCTGCTTGGTTCACAATACCATTCAATGTGATTTTGTCTCACAGTAATCCATGACAAAAATATATGAGTCTAATCCTGTTTCCTCTGGAGATCATTTGAAAACACTTAACCCCTTGGACAATTCTCTGGTTTGAATAATTTCACATTATATAGTCTAGGGTCAACATTTCCTAGAAATATTGTACCTTTTCAGTAATGAAAACCACGATCTTATCAGTAACTATTCTATTAGTAACATAATTGACTTGTTTCCTTTAAAAAAAAGGTTAAATTTTCCCAGTATGTAGCATGCTCTTAGACTCCCATCCCTTGAATGCAGTCCTCTGATCAATAACTGTGGTGGAAAGATCTGTGGGCAACTGTGCTGCCCATGGGCAGTGTGAGGATCAGGGGCGAGGCAGCAGACACCACACAGGAGCAGACAGGATGAAGCGCCCTCCTGCACTAGCTAGGGTGTGACTTTCCAAGAAGTTCTCCCCTTACATCCAAGATCCAAAGAAATTTCCTGCCGTGCTCCTCCTATCTCCCTGAGTTGTCTTGGGCCCCAGCAGATGATGTGGCCCAGCAGGAGCAGCCTGCCAAGCCAGCATTCCCCTGCAAGGTGTGTCACAGGGCTCCTTCTGGAGGAGCTTCAGCATGCCCCCAGTGCCCCCCACACCCACTGCGAGTTTGTGCCCACCAGCCGAACCCAGAATGTGTCTTTGAGCTCAGCTTCCTCCAGAAGGGATGCAGGGCACATCCTCTGGGTTGTGCACTGGCGCACAGTCATGAGCAGGGAATCTGACATCTGGGAATTCACTCCAGAAATTTCTGATCTGAGCTGCGGCGTGAACCTGGATGGACCCCTGCTACAGTACACCCATGGCATGCTGTAAGAGACCCCTTGTGGCCACCAACTTTCAGGCAGGATTAATTTCTTTTCCATGCTGGATGATTAGTTCTATTTTTAGTCACTACTTTGTGCAAATCCAAGCAGAGAAAGAGGATGCCTGTGTGTGACTGCAAGCAGAATTTGGTTCCATGTCAAAATAAGGACACAGAAAGAGGATTATATCTGCTAGAAGGAAGAAATACAGCATATGATACTGAATCCCCTAGGGAGACTGGCTTCTGAAATGAAGTTCCCAGTAATCTCATCTTAATTAAAACAAAATGAAATTTATGATATCTCATTTCCCCGCCACTTTATTATTTAGGTGTCATTGTCAAAGACTCTGCAGAAATCGAGGAAGAGACAGCCGCTGCCCCAAGGAGTTTCCAGTCTAACTCAGGAAGAAGTAAACACTGAACAGCTCAGGAAAGAAAGCAAAGCCCTCGGCAACAAATAAATACTTTTATATTTTCACAAAGGTCATTCTCAGCTAAAGTGAGACGAATCAGGGAATGAAGGGCATGAATCAGGGAATGAAGCCTTTACTACTGTGGCACAGGGGAGAGCAGAATACAGAAGGGAAGAGGTGAGTGCAGAGGTGGATGGAGGGGACATCAAGAGGGGCCATGAAGAAAAGAGAAAGGATGGATTTAAAAACCAATAAAAAGGTGTAAATCACCGCTGTCACCTCTAAGAGCAAAAAGTTTTCATCCAATACAGAAAGAGATGCAAAGGAAGCACAAGCAACAAGTAGGAGATGTGACATATCCTGAATGAAGGCACTGGAAAAATTTGGGAACATTATTTTGGGCACACCTTGTCACAAGGTGCAGATACAGCTTTTTTCCATGTTTATTGAAATAAAACTATTAAAACCCCTTGAAAATATTATACCAAATTATAAAAGGAAAAATGTCACGCTCTTTAAAAGAGTGGGGATACAGCTGAGGAAATCCATTCAGCTAAATAACTCCCAAAAAGTGCTAGGACATCACCCTTTCATTTTAGATATGGACATATTTACATAACAAAATTTAGTAAGTGATTTAATGGCTCTTGTCATGAATGCTATTCATCTGCTAGATGCAGCTCTGGTTTCTATTGATATTTTACAAAACCTCTGTCATAACTGGGTTTTTTTTTCTTTCATCTACTAATCTACTACATCTTCAGAGTGAAATTACAACCTTTGAACTAAGTAGCAAATATCTTTCCCCCTTACTTAGCAAGCACCTGCCCAACTTTCCTTGCAGCACCATCTCTTCCCCAAGGCTGAGGACAAGAAATCTGGGTTGATATTGCAATTCCCTTGGCAGGGAGTATACAGAATAGTGAAGAAAACAAATTCTCCTTACTCCTCTCCAAAGAGGAGTGGTGAAAAAAGTTGGCCACTACGTGGCTTAACCTAGTGTGCAGTTGTCCTCTTCCTAACCAGGACTAAAGCCTGAGAAACCCAAGACATTTCTTCTTCCTAACTGTACCCCCAATATTTTCAGAAGTCAAGAAAACTTTCTCATAATTATTCAATATGTGATAATGATGATCTCACTATTCTACCTCACTTGAACTTCCAGACTGTGTCTACTGAGTAAAAGGTGTTATCACTGAAGGAGCTCTCTTAGCAGTACAAAACTATCTGGAAAATTTATAGCTGATTTAAGTTTTATTTATTGCACAAAAAAATAAAGTTTGAGTTCATCTTGCAAAAGGGAAAGCAAATATTGCATAAGACCACACCTGCACCTTGAAATTTTCTGTTTTAAGATTCCTTCCTGTCAAACATAAAAAATTTAATCTTATTTTTAGACTGTCTTCATCACATGGACCATGCAGTCCATTATATGTTATGGGAATAAATGACAGCATGTATGTATGCCCCTGCCTTTTATGATCAGAAAATAGAGAAAACCAGAAATTCTATTACTATAAAGATACAGAACTAAGCTGAAAGACGAAGAGCCAAAATAGGTTATAAAACAGGGGGCAGAGACCATAGATTATGTCCAGACAATACTGACAACTTCTTTTGTCACTGGCACGATCTGTTCTGAGAGCCTGGGTGGGGGAGGAAGAAGAAAGATCATCTGGGAGCGTGGTAGATGGCTTTTAAAACTCTCTGTCATTCTTTCATTCTTGGCTCTCTTCAGTCTCCTGCTCTTGGCATCCTCTGCTTTTCTTCTTATTGCACATAAAGGTTAGTTTTAAACCAACAAACAAGTGCAAGTCTGGAGGAGATGCCTGGTTTTTTTCTGGGAAGTGCATGGGAGAGCTCAGCTGCTGCTCGCTTCGAACTGAACTGACACCCCCTCATTCAGCTGATACCAGACAGTTCAGCGACCAGAGAAGAGCTCTCTTACTCTGTAAGTTAATATTAGGCAATGAAACTGCCTCTGCCATTAAAGTTCAAAGAAACTGATTACTCCCTTGATGTGCTGCCAAATTATTAGAATAATGACACTATTTTTTTTTCAAGTGTATTGGTGTGTCTCCTCAATTCTTGCTTTTTTAACCCCATGCTTTAATAAGTGTTGAACTTCAGAAAGAAATGTGTTATTTTTCTTCAAAGGAGAGCTGGGTACTGTTTCAGGATTACTTCTTTTATGTATAATGTAAAGGACATTAGCCCCCTAACAGAGACAAAAAAAAAAATCACTTTCTTTTCCCCCTCTGGTGCTCTCCTCCTTTAGACTTGGAAAATAAACATTTAAAAATGCATGCTGTTAGTGGGCTGTGCAGCACTACACTGCTCTGTCAAAGTGAATATTGTGATAAATTATGTCAGTCTATTCGTACTTACAATCATCTTCCACTTCCTCATACCAAAGCATGTGAGCAGACATGAAATCTCTCCACAAAACAGAGGAAAAAGAAAACAACAGCAAAATATTTCTTGGCAAAGTATATTCCAACTTTGCTGCTCCAGTAGCTTTTGCTGAATTAGGCTTGTCCCTGCATAATGCCAGACGTGTCCCCGCACGAGCCCCAGCAGCTCTGCAGAGGAGAGGGCAGGAATCACCAGGGTGGGATGCTGGCTGGGCTGGCTGCCGGCAGGGTCTGCGGCGTCCCGGGCAGGGAGAGGCAGGGATCCTCACTTCCACCCAGCCGGCATGGTAACTAATGCCAGTGCTCTTTGGAGGCCCCTACATGTTTCAAATTCCAGGACCTGCGCAGAAGCAATGCTCTGCGCCTCGCTCAAAACAAAGTTGATTTCCCATAATAGGACAGCCCATGCACTCGACATATAAGGCTCTGCTTCCAGGGTGGCATGTGCAATGGATTTAAATTATGCATTGCAGCTTCCCAAGGAACATCTAGGCTACAAAGCGGGGTGAAGATATTTACTGCTCCCTTTGCGCCGTTCCCCGGAGAGCCCTATGAAACAGATTTTCTTCCTTCCCAGCAAATGTCCCCCAGCCCATCCCCAGACAGGTTCCTCCCTTTTTGGGAGAGGAGCAGCAACCCTCCCTGACTTTTGGGATTTCAGCCTCCCTCCTGAGCAGGGGAAAAAAATAAACAAGCCCTAAAATAATGTTGTCACCAAACTAAATGTGTAAATGGTAACACAAGTTGCAGTAAGTCAGTAGCTGCTTAAACAGGAATAAAAAAAAAAAAAAAAAGAACTATTGACTTACAACTGACCTTTCCACTCCCAACAAAACCACGCAGTACTAATGCTATACACAGCCCAGGAGCCGCAGAGGAAGCAGAGGAAGGAGTGTACACAAGCTGCCTGTTACTTGCTCTTCCTAACAGTGGGAACATCCCTTTGCTCCCAAATCCCAAACAGGTGGGACCTGGGCTGATGCTCTCCCCCTGCACTCGGTGCCAGGCCTCTTTAGTTTACACAGGAAGGAAAAACAGGCATCCACACAAAACTTGGGAAAAGGACTGCCACATCCTTCACCTAAAAGCAGATTTTTATACAGCTTCTTTCTACAATATGTACTTTGTACAGTATGTACGGCCTTTAGAGATAGGCCATATTAAATCATGTAAATGGTTTCATTTGAAAAGTCATTTGAAGGAGCATTCTTAACACTGTTCATTATATTTTTTTAAATCTATCCTTAAAAACCTGAGAAGTGGTATTTTTCAGTTTTAAAGCTTAATGTGTCTAGTCATGCTGATTACAAGTTTATAAGTAATTTTCTGGATTATACAGAAAAATAAACACAAAAATGAAGTGTGTAATATAACCTTACAGCCACTGGCATTTTCTGCAATGATAGTCAAATTAATGCACTGAAGAACCTGGATGTACAGTACACGCCAGGAGACTCCTAAGGATTAATTTGCAGCCCACAGGAACTGCAAGTTCATGAACTGATGTAGAAAATACTCTGAAGCAGAGCAGAGCACACTGTAACAGCAGCAGCATTTTGATTATTTGAGGGAGAAGGAGACTGAGAAAACTCAGGAAAGGAACTGCTCATTGTGCAAATTTTTTGTTTTAAAATACCTAAGGTCACCCTTAATAGCACATGCTGTCAATAACTGAGGCCCAGTAACACACGTAAAGGCTACAAGTGAAAGTTATCTTGAAGGTAAGTGTCTGATAGTAGAACTGTTATCCTCCTGGTTTCTATTCATTTCAAGGTGAAAAACTTTTTCTCCAAAAACTTTCAGGTGCATAAATCTCTTATGTGATCGCAGGGCCTTCATCTCAACAGAGACCTGCAGTCTGTTTTACACCCAGCTCTAGTTGCAATCCACAAAAATTCATGTGGATTATTCATCCTCTCTGACAATGGCTTTGGGACCATCAGAGCATATTTGGATCAAGCTCTGCAAGAAAAGCAGTGCTACTCAGCATTTTCTTCTAAAACATAGCCCAAAGAAGTGTCTAGTGGCAACATTTACAATAACTTGTATGCAGGAAATCCTGATTTGCTTCTTCTCTTCTTGCTGGGGGAGTTCAAAACTCCAGTGGCCTCAAGAGAACACCTGCTTCATTCACAGGAGGCCAGAAACCCTCAGCCTAGAAACAATTTCCCTTCCTCCCACTGATGCTCCTCCAGTCAGCTGGGAAAGAGTCAAGATTTGTTGGGCCATAGAGAGAAATAACAAAATTGAGTATTCAAATATACTGGGTATTTTGGTTGGGTTTGGATTTCTAGGTTTGGTGGTGGTGGTGGTTTTGGGGGACTGCAAAGAAATTGAGAGGCTCTTAAAAACTTAATACTATTTTCAGCAGCTATGAATGCTGTGACTGCCTAACACTGAGAAACATCAAGTCTACGGGAGATGTTTCAAATATACCTCTTAGTCCCTACTAGCCAGCACTTAACATTGCATAGATAACCTGAAACATTTTGACACACCACGTTTTGTTATTTGTCAGGTCTTTTTGCTCTATCTTCAACAACAGAGAGCAAGACAAAGCCTCACTGTAGCTTTATGTCAAATAATTACTGTACACTCAATAAATGCTGGTGGTCAGAGACCACATGCCTCACTCTCCCTTCTAGATGCTGCAAGTAGCAGGCTCTGACCTCAGTGCTCGGAGACTACAGTGCCTGTGCTGCAAGAAGGGAAAGGAACAAGCTTCAAAGTCACAGAAAATTTGGAAAATGTAGAAAATCTGGAGTGAGAAAAATGGGTATTTTTTTTCTATGATTGCTGTCAGCTTTAGTTTACTGTTGCCTTCCTCTTTCACAATCAGTAATGGGTTAAATGAAAGAAAATTGTCACCGTCACAGAAATGGTTCGGATGACTTTCAGCCACCCATTAACAAAGGTTTTACACAGAGGCTGTTTATTTCCCTGCTTGAGAAGTCCTTTCAAAGCCCAAGTATTGATAAAGTTGAAAATATCTCCTTTCTAACGGCATGAGCGTGACAGTAATGCAGAGCTGCAGAAAACGCCGAGGAGGCCAGCAGCTATCTGAAAACAGGACAACAATAAACTGCCTGTTCACAAACCATTTAGGGGAATGGGTTCAGCATATGTCAGCATGACTATAGAAAAGAAATATAGATTTCAACAACCAAATTTGGCAGCCACATTTATTGTCTCAGTAAGCTAAACCAGAGGGAGGTCAGGACTTGAGGACAATGGTCAAACCTTAGACTGGACATGGGAACCAAGTTCTCAGTTCTCTAACTCTTCTATACCATAATAAAGGGCTACATTAAAATTCAGGACTTCTCTGTCACGGAAAAAAAAAGGACGCGATCAGAAAATTGTGGTTTTGACATAATTGATATGGGAGGAGAAGTCCCCAATTCAACATAAATAAATCAAATAACTTCATGTTAACAACCTCCACAGAGTAACAAATCTTCCATCTCGCTGTAATTTACTAAGACGCAAGCACCTAACAAACCCCCGACAAAGCAAAGCACACCATATTGCCATTTGTATCGCCTATCTACTTTCCTGTTAACAGATAAAACAAGAAAATAACAAATAGGTAGCATGCTGCACAGAACTGATTTGCAAACCTCTTATGACTTTTTAAACATCCCAGTGGCACATGTTGTTTGCCAATACAACTCAACATCAGGCAGAGTGCTTACAGCATTAACCTAAGACAGATGATATTTTGATTATAATTTCAGAGAGCATTTCAACCTTTATTCCACCCTGTTTTTAACTCACTGCCAATGCTGACCTAAAACAAAAAAAATAAAGGCAGTCCAAGCCTGTTGCTCGGTTCAGCCATTAAGCTCAAAACAAGATGTCTCTGTGCTCTTGCCAGTATTTGCAAATCTATCACATCTATCTGTGTGGGAAGAAGCGCTGAGCTCCAGGGACTATGAGACTGATGTGCAGGGAGAACTGGGATGGGATTCTTTTAAGCACTAATGTGCAGCGTGGGTTTTTGCCCTGGTAGTATATTGGCTCTGACTCTTTTTGTTACTCACTTCCTGTTATGAAAAAAACCCAAAACAAACACAAACCATTTCCATGTCAGCAGCAGAAGGAAAAAAAAAANCATTCATCTCTAGCAAGAATTAAAGCACTGTATGCTTATACCTAATATTTCAGCATAAAAAAAAAAAAAAAAAAAAAAAAAATCTTCGAAAGCTTTATCACAAGAGAAGTAAACAGGCAGCTTCTGATCTTCCTGTGAAATAAGCAAGCAAAAAAAAAAAAAAGAAAAAACAATCTTTCCAATGTGAGCCACTGAAGAACTTTTTTCTTTTGTTTCTTAGCCTATTTTTACTTCAAAAAGGAATATGCCATAGAGGATTTTCATACAGGTTGCAAAAGGGCTCTTTTTCTTGTTTATTTGATCTGCAGACCAGAAAATAAAAGACAAAAAAACCTCCAACCAAAACAAAAAACTTGCTCTAATTTCTGAAGGAAGTAGTAGCTTTTGGCTTTCAAAGTAGAATATATTAATATAAGTTTATGGTCAGCAAATTAGTAGTCAATACAATGATAAAGACAAAGCCGTCTCATATGCAAGGTGTGTTTAAAAAAATTCCTTTTATTTCTATGCCATGAAACACTTCTGCTTGAAGACATGCTCTAGCATACGAACCAACATACTGGTTCACTGCTGTGTTTGTGCCCTCCCCAGGAAAGCTCTCTCCTTCAGGTCATGCCCGAATGGGAAACAGGAGTTAATCTTTTTTGCAGAGCATCTAGCAAAAGGAAGGGTGGGCTTACTTCTTGCTCGTTCAACGTTACAAGTAACTCTCAAAAACAAGTAGTAATCACAATCCATTTTGGAAAGCTTCAGCTAATGAACAACCAATGCTCTTTACCTAGTGGATCTCTCTTTGGTGCGAGGTCCCAAGCAGATTTAGCAGGAAAGCATGTCCATGCTTTGTATATCTATATTCTCAAATCCTATCAATTTTCCAACTTTCAGAAACTTTCACCCCAGCAGAAGTGTAAAAAAGGATAGAAAATTATATAAAAACTAATATTAAGACTACAAAGAAGAGAAGAGGAAGATTTTAATTATTGATATGTACAAAGTAGGAATCAAAATAATGAAGTGGAATTAGAATTACTCATTTATGTCTATAAAATGTTGGTCTTAGTCACTCCAGAGAGGATGATATGACCAGAAGAGAGAACATCTTATTAACCAGTATTTCTTTCTCTAGATTTAGGCATGTAACTCAGTCCAATCACCACATGCACCCCACATAACCTACAGAGAGGATGCTGAAAGTGATCCGGAAAGTGTCTGAATATCTAAAACAGGCTCCTGCCCCAAACTGCCCTTGGTGGGGCAGGGTGTGCCTTTCTCTGGCTTTGTTTTGTTGGCCCACCATTGGTTGTGTGCCCAGACCATGAAAGGCCATGGTCAGATTGTCCCTCTTCTCCCTGTCTCCTCAGTGTCCACAGGAAGAAAATTGGAGCCCAGAGACCAGCAGTGAGACACCACAGGAGGTCTCCCAGCTGGGCAGAAAACTCCTTGGGTGCAGTTATTTTCTCAGGTCCAAAGCACATGTGAAAATTCTTAAAGGCATTGCAACTCACCTAAGGGAAGCCTGTGTTCAAAGTCACCAAGGAAGTCATCCCAGACTCCACAATGCTTATACGCAACTGATAATAACTTGATTAATTGCATCACATCTAAATGGTGAAACGTTAACCAATTTTTATACAAACACACATTCGCATACATGAACGTCACAGAGAGAGTGAGTGCACTCACAGGCGAGTACTGGCAATAGCAATGTATGCATGTGCATATTTAACACTTCTTTTAAGAGCACCCAGTTTCACAAAGTTGAAGACAATTATAAGACCCCATCAGTGAGGAGGAAGAAGTTAAACAGAGAAATGTGAACCATAATTGGAAGATGTCTGAAAACACTGTTCAGGCCTACGTGTCATTACTAAGAAAAGTTACTCTGGTTGAAAACAAACAACCGCAAACAAAAACAAATTTAGTCTAGAAGAGAAGCAGGTATTTAAAAAATGAAAGCAAACACAATAAGTAAGGAGCAGAGGAAAAATGCCAAGCTGATTGCAAAGAATATCAATAAGAGGTAATTATGAATCAGAGTCAACAATCCATACGTAGGAGACAGAGAATTCACCTAGGTCTGCAGGCAAGCTGCATCAGCTCTGCCAAAGACAACCCAAGGTCACTTTGCAGAGCAAATGTGCTGGCTGCTCACATAAACATGGTTTTCTTCAGGGAAACACAACTTGAGCGCTGGCCACCTACGCTATCCCAGTCACCCCATCATGTCCTTCTCTGGCTTTACTCTGCTCCAGTCAGCATTTCAGCTGTGTCCAGTTTTGACACAACACTTTATGAAAGCCTCAGATAAATTGGAGAGGACGTAGAATCACAACTATGCAAACAGGCGGGTTTATCTGCAAAGAAAGACTGAGGGAACATTACATATTTAGTCTGGAAGGAAAAGGCAGAGTACATAGCTGCTGTTTTTCAGCATCTAGACATCATAACACCACACTATTTTTCATGTATTCCAAGGAAAGGGACATAATTTGGGGTGAAATCAACTTAGATTTTATATTAGGAGAAAATTGTGGGAGTAGGGAATAGCAAGTTGCTTACACATATGAAAACACACACACAGAGGTCATCAAACCCTTTTAAGCTGAAGTTTGTAAGGAAAACTTCAACAAATTTTTCAAGGGCAACAAAGTGTGTTTGATCTATCTCAACCCTTGCAGCAGAACAAATCTAAATGCCTTTCATCTCTTTATTTCTGTAACTCAGACACATAAGATTTACAGACTAGATAATATGACCTGTCACACAGAGTTCAAGTTTGCACGCATCTCATACACAAAATAATTGTGTTCTGAAAGGAGAGCAATGCAATGGATACAGGAACACACACTGACAATCTGGAAATCTAAATTCTATTAACAGTTCTGTCAGTCACTCATCGTCCAATTTCCCCTTTTTTTTTCCATTTCCCACACAGAAACAAACAGTTACAAGCTGAACAAGTGGTGTTAGCCTGCTTAATTATTGTTTGAGAGAGGTGACAAACTGCTTAAAGTACAGGACTGTTAAGGGTCTGTGTTTTAATTACACTGAATTCATCCTAAGTCTCCATGGATGACAATTGCTCAAAGCCTTAGTTACAGTGGCAAAAGACTGTCACATTAAATTTGTGAAGACGGGGCTATTATGACAGCAAATTATGATGACAAAATTCTGTTAGTTCAAGTCTAATGAAACATTACTGCACACACTAGGATGAATGTTAAATTATTTCTGTGCAGGTCTGTATGCAGGTTAGTTCATCAAGATGATGGCAAACTGAAGTTTATGCAAGCCTGCAGAGATGACATTAAAAATGGCAAGATGATTGCAAAATGATGCTACTGCAAGTGAACCGTGATTAAAAAATAAGTTTCTAAACACAAAAATGTGCTAAGGGAATGTAAAAATAAACCTACAGAAAATAAAACCAAAGACATTCTACTTAAAGCAAAAAACATACTGGATACAACTAGGGCTGCAGACCAATTCCCTGCCAAACTGGCCAACGTTGATTAGGAGGGCACAAAGCCAGGATGAGACTGCCTTACAAGTAACTGCCAATAAATTCTGAGTAATGGCATCACTAGGACATTTTTTTTCTACTAAAAAGAGGTAATTGACTCTGTAGAAACATAAATAATTTTTGCAAAAGTGCTCAAGATTATTGTCCTATGAAATAATCTGGTTTGATCAGGAAATTCCTTCCTAAATTTAATCATATTGATGTTTTTCTTTCTTGTATTCTGGCAGGGTCAGTAGTACATGTCTAGAACCAGATTATTCATTAGGCCCAAAAGAAATTAGTCCACTCTCAGGTAAATTCAAATACATAGGATCCACAACATGATATGATTAAGGAGATTAGACATTTAATATGCACAGTGCTCATAATATTTTAATGTGATTAGATCAGTAACACCAAAGATCTGCTAGTATATTTCCTTAGAGCAATGTTTGAATATTACTTCTAACATACAAGGAAAAATAATTCAAAACCTGAAAAATTCTTCTCTTTTATTTCTGCATTTGAAGTCTTTCCCCTTTGTTATAATATTTCTATCTACTGCTAAATACAAGAGGAACCCTTCATTTTTCTTTTGGCAACAGCAGGTATTCTGTGTCTTTTCAAAAGACTGGTGTATCTATCTATCTGTCTGACTCTCTATCTGTAATGTTTTCCATCTTATTATCACCCAAAATATGTGATACTCAGTTCCTGACGAATTCCACTGGTGAACTGAAGTGCTTTGTTTAAATAACAGGCTTTGTCAAGTAGTTCAGGTAGTGCCTGACCTTTAGGTGGAAAGCATGCACAGTTTTCACCCATCTAGTAGAGAAGAAAATGAAAAATTCCCTATTCTTGAAAATTTATAAGTTTTTACTGGGCAAATTACACATCCTATTCAGCAAACTAATAGAATGGCAAAATCTCACTAAAAATAAATAGATCTTAATAAGGTAATTTGTTGCAGAGATAAGTACAGAGTGACTCATGTTTTTTTTCAGATTTTTCTAAATAGTTCCATAGCTAATAAATTAGTAGTTGGAGTACAGAAAAGGAGATCAAAATGATGGTTCAGGGCTTCAAGCCACTCTGATTACAGAATGAAATTTGTAAGAGCCATTATCACTGCATATATTACATTAAAATTCATGTAGCTTTTCTGGAGACACACATACATTCCACCTGAAGGCATGGACTTTTTAGAAGGCTGGGAAATCACTACATCCAGCCACTCACTAATCTGTCTGTTGGCGTAGAACCTCTGCAAGCTGAAGTTACCCAGCTGAAGTGTATCTGAACTGAACACAGGAAAGAAAACACAGACTGAAGTTATGAACCATACAGTGTTCCCTCACTCTGCCTGCTGATCTCAGTCTTACTAAATACATTCCAGAGAAGATATACACTCTGATGGCAATAAGATCTGTAAAATTTACTGAATTCAGTGATGTTTTCTAACACAGGAAAAGAACAGATGATGGGAAAAATTACTACTTTTTTTGGAATCATTAATGATAAGCAACAGCAATCAAAGTCACTTCATTATTATGACGTAGAGAAGGTCCAGCTAAGGAGTTTTGAAACCTAAAAAGTCTATTCTGTAAGGAATTATTTCAAATCTTAATTGTTTAAAAATATTTAATTTCTTCAGTGCACCAATTACAGGTTGGTTGCTTTGAGGTCTTATTAGCCTGTTAGTTGCTTATGCAGCAAGTATACAAATGCTTATCACATTAGACCTGTGGGCTGACAAGTCCAAAGGGATTGTGTGTTGTGTGTAAACAACTGCTTCCTTTAAAAAACACTTCATGTAAGTTTAAAAATGTAATTTAGATCAGAACCGGAGCAGCTTTGTAACCAATATGGAAAACAGAAATTTTTGCGGTCTTCTCCGTTACAGATCCGCTAACATACAGCCTGAGTGACGACTTTCACAGGAGCAAAATGCACCTCAAACTGTTTTTATGCAATGAATTTTGGCTTATGCTTGTTACAGAAGTAAAATTAGATTATATATTAACATTGGAGAAAGAGGGCTAAATTTAAAATTCTCTAAAATTAATCAGTCCATGGAAGATAGAGCAACATATCCCATATGGAGGACAACAGCAGCACAAGGATTCAGAGAACAAGGTATCAGTCACAACCTCTGCAGGCTTTATGAGAGCTGCAGATGATTAAATTTATTCAATATTATTTTAGCTGCTTCATGGTAATTTGCCTGGCCTACACTCACTTCTTTTTAAAGGCACAGGTCTTCTATGGATCTTGGGTTAGATTCACCAGCCCCTGACAGAAGTTCCAGTCACTGTCAAGCATTTCAAACGGCCTATGTATAAACACCTGATTTACTCCCTACTAATGCAGCACAAGTATGACTTCTTCTTTCCTTTTTAAAAACAGAAAAAATATTTCATATTAAAGCACTCTGTCACTCTTTAATCCTTCCAATTACTTATTTCCCCTGTTTGATAAATATATCCATATAAAACTTCTCATAAGGATATACTTGACCAGAATACAGATGTATCAATGACTACCACTACAACTAAAATAAATATTTTTAAGCCAAAATATACAAACAGACTTCAAATGATTTAATGATGATGATACATGTTTCAAGTATAAAATTCATCAGAAAACACAGTAAGTACTTCAGCTACTATGTAAAGCAGTTTCAACATCAGATGGATAACAACTGCCAAATGCAATGCCCATTTTTTATAAAACTCTTCTGGAACTAAAACCCAGTATGTCTAATCATGGTACCAGTCTAACTTACAGAAATTGCAATAAGAATAGAATTCACAGATGCAGATGAGAGTTTGTGGAGAAATGTATTTTACAGGGGCAATCACACTTCATGTGTCTGGTAGGGTTCTTTGGATGAGTCAGTGAGCACACAGTCAAGGGAAACTTGGTTTATGCAATTTTAAGAATTCTCAATACTGCCTCAATAAAGAACTTAAAAAAACAAAGATGTCATAGGATAAGAGATCCACTTTCACAAACAAACAAATCATTAAAACACGAAAGTGCCAAAAGCATTCAGCTTTTTCAAATGTGTATGTCACCAGATGTATCACAGATCAGATCCAGCACTGGTCAACATATAAGGCACACTGATTATCATTACACGAATCTAGAAAAAAAAGGTAACTTTCAAGTTTCCTATTAGTGCTAAGGTATTCAGGGAAATAAAAATGAAAGTTGGCTGCAGAGAGATGCAGAAGAGTCTCAGGGTGTCAACTGGGCAATAAAAAAGACAGATGAAATTCAATATTGAGAATATGTGGAGGAAAAGAAATCTCAAATTTACGTACTCAGCATGAGCTCCAAACTAGTTATTACCACTCAGGAAAGAGATGCTGGAGTTATAAAAGGTCTATGAAAATATCAACTCCATCTTAGAAGCTGTCAAAAAGCAAATCAAGTGCTGGCCATTACTATGACAGAAATAGAGAGCAACATACAAAATATCATTATGGTATTATTTAAAGTCTTCAGGTGTTCACACTTTGAATACTGTGGGCGGTTTTGCTTCCCCTATCACTAAAAAGATATTGCAGGAATAGTAAGGACAACAGAAATGATTGAAAGCTAAGTAGAAATGGCTTCCATGTAAAGGATGATTACAGAAGAGTTTTCTGGGTAAGGTGAGGAGAGGGTGAACAATCATGCAAGTCCTCTGAACCCGAGAAGGGGGAAGAGACTGCCCAGGGGATGTGCACCAACCAAAGAAGCACAGCATTACAGACTGAGGGACTAATCATTAACCCATGCTAGAGAGGGACTGAGGCCCAGATAGACAGGTACAAGTCCAGGTGGAGGGTCCTGGCACCATCCCTGACAGTTTTCCAAAATCAACCTCTCAAAATACAGTGAACATAAAGAGCCAACACCATACTGGGCTTCCCCACGTGTGCTGGGAGCAAACCAGAGGGGTTGGCTCTGCTGCTACAGAAGCCTGTGGTGTGTCCATGCCTGAAGGGCTGTGGGCAGTGCTGGCCTCCAGGAGGATGCTGTGGAGTTACAGAAGAGCAGCTGGAAACAATCAGTGGTCTGGAGCACATTCAGAGAGTTGGGATGCTTCAGTTTCAAGAGGAGAAGGCTCAGGGGAGATAGGACTGAGTCTTGAAAAGCCTGAAGGAGTGAACTGGATCCATAAGGAAATTATTTACCACAACTTGTAATACAACAGCTTGGTATAGGATGCACAATTGGTTTAAAAGACAAAAAGAAAGTATTTCTTCAGCCAGTGGGTTACCTGCGTCTGGATTTTGCTGCATAAGGAGTTTATGGAGGTAGATGTTTATCAGCTGGTTTAGAACAGAGTTAGACGAATTGATGGAAAACAAGTCTGTAAACAGATGCTTAAAAAAAATGGGGCCAGAATGTAACCTCTGGCATTTTTAATACAGTGATTGCAGGTGCTGGGGTAAGATGAGAAAACAGATCTCAGAAAGTTTCCAGGCTCATGTGCTCTCCCTGAATATCATCTCCTGTAGCCATTTTCAGGAGAAATAATCCTTGACTTGATGCACCATTGTTCTGATCCAGCAGGACATTTTACATGAACTTAAGTTACAGGGAAAAGTAGACCACAGCTGAACACAGCTGAGGTGTTCTAAATCATGAGTCTTTAGAGAAGATGAACAGAGAACAATTTTTCACTGTCTCTCTTAGCACAAAAGCTGGATACAAGAGAGAAAAAAAAAGAAAGAAAATCAGCAAGTGACTGGTTCAAAACAAGCAACAAGAAATACCTCTTCACACCGTGTGTAGCTAAGGGACAGGACTCTGCTGCTGGATGGTGTGGATGCCAAGGGTTCATGTCACCTGGCTACCCTGGGAGCCAGGTACCAGCAGAAATGGTGTGGATGTCAGGTGTCCTCAGACAGTCCCCTCAGGCACACTGTCATTTCTTAAAGCAAAAAGGAACTGGACACACCACCTACCTGCGCCCCGCTTCAAGCACCAAACAACACCCTGCAGACAGCATTACAGCAGCTCTTTTCACCCCCACAATGCAGTCATTTCTTTATTTCCTCTGCCCCAGTGACTCTCAGGCAAAATGCTGCTGGTAAGCTTTGATGGGAACAGTGCAGCACAGGTTAAATCACTGCTATTATTCTCACCTTTTGTAGTTACAACCACCTCTGAATTTAATAGTGCTGCGTGTTTTAGTACAGCAGTGTTTGCATGACAAAATATTAAAGAGCTTTCCACCTTTTCACCATATATCCTGCTTTCAAGGGTTTATAATTTAGCTGGGAAAATGCTCACAGCTGAAGATCAGCATTCAAAGTCTCAGTGTGGAGGCAGCATTTCATTTCAGTTGTGAGAGGGAAAACAGTATGTCATTTTTATAACTATCAATAGAAGGCTTCTGTGGGGTTTTTACTTTTTGGATTTTTTTACTGTTCTAAGACATTTTCCTGTTTCAAGTTAAGCAACTGGATGTATTAATAAGTGACAATCATTGATCACAGCATGAACAAGAAAAGATAACTGTCTTTAAAAAAAAGCTGGTACAAAGCCAGTGTACATTTTCCACAGCTTTACACAAAACACAAAGATCCAGTTCTATAAAGCATAACTACATAGTCATCACTCCCATGCAGTGCTGACAAAACCATAAAAGGTTTTAAACATTGGGTTCATACTTTTACATTCAGGAGAAAAGATAGATACTAACAGTAGGGACATGCATGACAGAGGAATTCTTAAGTTATCATTTCCAAAATCTTGCAAGGAATCAAAAATCTGTTCTTTACTTTGAGAATTCATTTAGAATTCTCTAAAGAAGAGGGTTTAGAAGACGATAACAGCCTTTCCAATTCCCAAGTTGTGTTGGTTGTTTTCACTGATATTACATCAGAAATATTTACTAATTATATAGTCATTACATCAAAACATCTTGTTTATTAACAAAACATTTCCATTTCTTCGCCTTTCTTCCTACCTGCAGACATACAGAGAACTGGAGTTGTCTGCAGTCCCAAAACATGCATCACATGCATATACATCCCTGTGGAATTCAATTCATGGCACGGGTGAATAAGAGGTTAATTCGTTTCCAATATCCATCACCAGAGGTACTGAAATAATAAAATATTCTACTTTATTTAAGCTTGTGTGCCATTCCCTTCCCTCAAGAGCTTCATTAGAATGTGAGGAAGCAGAAGGAAATCACTACACATTGGAAATAACCATCCCTACAGATTAAAAAATTCACATTGAACAGAAAAAATGATAAATACATTTCGGCATGTATATACCTATACCCAAAGACAAATATATACATAGAAGAAAACATACACAGCTGTAGCATTATTTTAGAGGAGATATGGAGAGTGGGAGGAAAGGGTAGATGTCCAGGATCCATTGCAATATGGAGTTTGACAGAAATAGGGTAATTGCTATACCTAGCACTAGAATGGGCTTCTAGGCACCTTAATTTAAATGTTTCTAGAAATAAGGGAAAGCTTAAGACCAACAAAGTCTTCCATGTAGCCACAATACACAAGAGAACTCCAGAGCTTATTCCACTAAGGGGTAAGCATGTCTCCTTCCTGGCTGACAAACTGCATGAACCAGTGCAGAGCTTCTTCATGCACAGCCATCAGCCCAGCCACAATTTGGTGATGGGCAATGCGAGTCATGAGCCGCTGTCTGTGCTCCTTGTGGTGACGGTTCTTGATTCCATTTCTAGGGAAACTCCTCATTGATCACTCTTTGAATTGTCTGTGTCTAATCCTTATTCAGGAAATATGTCTCGACATAATCAACTTTATCAGTTATTGCACAATAGCTAATCTCTTGCTACAGAAGACAACATTGAGAAGGCGTGATAGCATTACTCTGAGAGTACTTCACCTATCCCCTACGTCATTTCTAAACTTAATAGCCTCAGAGCTCAGTACAGTTCTGAAATTTCACTGATGGGCTCCTCCGGGGCATTACTACCAGATTACTCCCATGATTTGATGACAGGACATGTTATAAACACACATAGTTGCTTGAAAGATATTAATTGCAATGTATGCTCTTCTGCTAAGTTCTTGCCAGCAGCAATCTCAAAATTAAATCCCTTCAATGCTGTTTTCATATGCAAGGATATCATTAGAATATTCTCAGGGCAGTCTGCATTGAAGGCAGTGTGCTCATCTTTCAAGTGAATCCCATGGCCCTTTCCAGTTCTCTGGGTGATTGCCTACAGGGGAGAATTTGTGCAAAGTAAGGCTGCATTTGAATTTACCGCTCAGCAATTACTGCGGACAACTCCTCATGTGCACCACCTCATCTGAGGAAGCTCTTCTGCCTTAACTCAGAAAATGGTGTTGCACAGGGGTGCTTTTGGAGCTCAATTAAAAATATCAGGTGAGGGTTAAGCTATTTTCTCACTGTGGAAATCACGCTGCTGTTTTTCGTGTGCCTTTCTCCACTTACAGATACGCCCTTATACGTTATCTTTCCATACCCTTAAACTGTGTTTTCCTTCAGCCTCACTGCCACTATTTAAAAATAAATAGCCTACCATCGTAAGGTAAAGATTTATTGACTCAATCAAAAATATCCTAAGTTTCAAGTTCAAGAGAGGCTGAGGTTTTGATGCATGAAGCTTGGTTTTGCCTGCCTGATCCATTCTGCAAAAAGTCTATCCCAACAATTTCCTTTCCTAGCAAAATTCTTAGAAAACAGCTGTAAGCCTTCAGTGTCTTAAAGGCATCTTTTAAAAATATTCCCCTCAAAAAGTAAAGCATTGCCAAAAATACATCCTCTTATGTACAAATAGCAGTCAGTTCATTCAAATGCAGTTCAAGAACTTCCATGAAAGAGATGCATCCTTGAGACAAACAGGACATGCGATTCCAGAACTCCAAAAAACCTTACTTTTGGGTAAGTTTTAAACAAAGGTGCCTCCATTTGAGCAGGTTTTCTTTTATTAACTGAGAGTTTTAAAATTCCTCCAGGCTCCAGAGAGAAAAAAAAAAAATTACATGTCTCTTTGATAGGATGTGGAGGTACTGAAAAAAGGGGGACCGCTCCCCTCCCCTTCCCCCTGCATACATGCATGCTCATACACACACACATAGACTGGAATGCCAGTTTTAAAATACACAGAGAGATCCTGGGGAGTCAACATTACTGGAACTTTAAAAAGCATGTAAAAAGACAACAGAGAAAACCAAAAATATCAAAAGCCATGCCCAGGGGTTGAGAGAATAATGGTAAGAGATTCCACACGGAGCTATGCTGTCAGAAACTCTCCTGAGATGGGGGAGGTTTAATCACGCAGGGCCTGGCTGCAGTGGAGGCGGAGGTGTGCATGCCCAGCTGCCCACCAGCCTCATTCCACACCCTGGCTCACTCTCCTACCACTGGTCTCTTTGTAATTGACTCTTGGAAGACTTCAGAGGCTTTGTGAAGGCAGAATGGGGAATAAAGGCTGCGTGGTGGGTGTTGGGGGCTGGATCTCAGGAGGAACATTCCTCTGGGCCCAAGCCTTTTTTATCCACCCCTGTAAAACCAAGGTGTTACCATGTGTAAAAGGAACCATTTTTGGCCCAAGAGCCTGGGTGCAGCGTGATCCCCATAGTCCCTGGCCTGTAAACCCCTCAGAAGCAGCAGCAGCCCTCCTGATCAGAGTCGGGCAGCTTGAGCAAAAGCAGTTTGAAGGGTAATAATGAGCCACCAGCCAGCACATTTATAAACCCACACCACTTAGAGCAAATTCCTGTGTGACACAGGATTAGAGAATAAGGTGCAGAGCGTGGCAGCACACACGCCAAAGTGAGCCCACAGGCTCCATCCTGGAGCAAGGAGGAAGAAACCATTAACAGCAATATCAATGTCCTTGAAGCAAATGATTTGGGGAGGGAGAGGGGAGGGTGCAATGCCTCCCTGAATTCACTTGCTCCAGGCTGAAACCTTTCAACTCGAAATGCAGAGGGGTAACAGAGAAGTGAGCAAACACCAGAGAAAAGGGTGTCTATCAGGAAGTGGGTGTGTACTTAACGACTGCATATATGACCATAAAGTATCCATGGCAGTGTTCCTGGGATCCTTTTACTACATTGACAAAAGTTTAATTAGAATAAGAAAACCTGCTGGCAGGTTTGGCCAGCAGCTCTGCTCCTTCCACCCACAGAAACATTTTGAGTGTATCAAACTGGTGAGGATTCAATCTGCAACTCGGGTGCAACAAAGCTGTAATGGACTTCTGACAGACCAAAATAGTCAGAAGTTCTACAGGTAAACCAGAAACAAGATCATTTAAGAATAATGCATCATAAAAAGAAAAAAAAAATAATTCTGGGCTCAAAAGTCAGCCAGATCTGAGGCAGTATTTTGTCACAAAGATTGAACTGGCTCCTTGTAGAAATGGGAACTTGAATTTTATTGTGTGTCTAAGCACACTTATGACATCGTGCAAAGCAATCTACATTATCAGTAACAATGTTGACAGGATCATAGCCCCAGAAAACTGGTGATTTCCTTAGTGTCTTGAACAGAGCTCCAGTGATTCTTCTGGTATATTGAAAAAATGCTAGATGGGTAAAATAAGTCACCTCTAGAAGACTCTAAGGGCAAGCTGCAGGGAATAAGGATTTACCTGGAGGAAAAGAGGATATGGCATAAATAACTACTGGGCTCCCTGCCAGCGAATAGGAGAGGCTTGTCAGAGACACCCCAAAACTTAAACCAGTAAATTCTGGTCGAGAATATGCAAGATCATCGTTAAAACAAAAGTAAGCTAATACAACCAACAGTAAAAGAAACAAGAAATAAGACAATCAGAAAAAATAATGTTCTCTTGATTCCTCTTAATTATTCAAAAAAAGAAGACAGGACTAATTTCCATTATCTAACCAATGCAAACTGGGAAATAAAAGTAAGATTTTTTTTTTTCCCAAACCACCAAGAGCCGTGCATTGTAAATCTCCTCCCTCTTCTTCCAATCATGTAACTGGAAGGTTATTTGCATTTTTTATAAAGTACCTGCTGTGCATTCCAGTACTCAGGCAGAGGTTTATTCAGACAGGAGGAAGCACACTGGAGCTTGCATTGTCAGATGATGAACCTCTGTCACGTGCTGTAGCTCAGGCATCCCTGTCAGATCAGAGCTGCACTTTGCCATGTAATGAAGCAACTTAGAACTACTTATTCAAAGCCTTGAACTTAATTAGCAGTAGAGCGAGGCAACTAACTTGCAGTGAATAAATTGTCAACTTCGCTTCTTTCTATTCATGAATGTTCTATCATTTGCACAAATTATTCTTATAATTATTCAAATTTAATTCATCATATTATTAAAATAATATTTAGTCTACAGCTCATTCACCAGGAGCATGAATGTTATAAATGAGTTTATTAATTCTGAATATCTGAGTAGATCACATGGTTCAAGGTGCAAAGCTGAGAGTCAGAGGGTCCGGGCAATTACCTACAGCACTGAGTTGTACATTAACTTCCCTGCTTTATACTCTGAACACTGGATAAATGTTGGATAAATTGTCATTGGTCCACTTATTCACTAAACACTTTTGGAAGAGGAACATAACTGAGGCAAAAGTAATGCACGTGAGGGTTTGTAAGGGGAAGGGAAATACAGACAGAAAGTTTCCAGTGGAAAACACTTCACTGGGATTTTTCACAAGTTCAAACACCACGGCTCTTGGACTGAAGTTGGTAGCAAGCTCCCAGTTAATAACAGGAAGAGAACTCACGAGAGGAGGCTTCATTCAAAACTGTGCTTGTAAGAATGCTGATAAATCCAAGCCACCATTTAATAACCCGGCCCACCCAGTGCAACTCCAGGACAGGTAAATTATAGTACCTAAAGTACTTAAAACAAGAGTTTGTTGCCTTGTTTCTTCTACTGCCCTAAACTCCTTCCAAAATCTCTGTTCTTAATTTTTTGTCTTCTTTTCTCTGAAGGATTTATTTCAGAAGATTGACTGCGGTTGTGGTCTCCACCTCTGCCTGCTGCCTCAGCTCCAGCAGTGGGTGAGGGAAGAAATCTGAGTGCTAATGAAAAGGATATTTTGGATTATGGAATAAATACTTCCTTCAAAGATAGAGCTTTTTTACCACAGTCTATAGTGACAAGGGGCAATGCATTTAAACTAAAAGAGAGTAGGTAGGTTTAGACTGGACAAGAGAAAGAAATTTTTCACAGTGAGACTGGTGAGTGGAGTGGTGGTTACTGGAACAGTGGAGAAGTTGTGGATGCTGCATCTGTGCAAGTGTTCAAGGCCAGGCTGGATGGCAATTTTATCTAGTAAAAGATGTCCCTGCCCATGGACCAGGTGATTTTTAAAGGCCCCTTCCAACCCAAACCATTCTGTGAGTCTGTGAAAAAAAGCACAGAGATGAAAGGGAAGGATGAGTAGAAGTATGAAACAATTTGCATACTGAAGGAAAAAAAATAGATTGGGAATCTTTATGCTGAAGGGAAAAAAAAAAAGAAAAGTTGTTTGCAAGCAAGTAAGCAGGACTCTTGGGGAAGAGAGAAGGGAGATGTGTCCTCTCCAGCACACCTATGCCCTGGCCTCCAAGCCCCTGGGGAATCCAGTGGCCTGCAGCACTCTTCTGTATCAGCCATGCTCAGAAAAACCTTCCCGCAGGGGGTGTTCACACAGCCAGCACTTGGCCACCTGCACTATGGAACCTGGCAAATACCCACTCCACAGCAAAGAGTGCTTCAAGCTCACCCACAGATATTAAGAAAATCAATGAAGAACACAGAATAGTGAACAGGGTTTATGAGCTGAAACAGCAGAAATGGGGAACTATTGACCAGCAGATCTCTAACAAGGAATTTGGGGCTTGTTTTCTTCATTATCTTTTTACCTGAGAAAGCAAAGCAGAAGTGTCATTTAAGGCACAAAAGAGTACCTCTAGGTTAGTCCTTGATATCCAGGAGGCTGGAGAGTGCTCCAGCCCAGCCCTGGTGCAGCTCTCAGCCCAACCCACTCTAGCACACCCCTCTTTGAGCACAGGTAGGGCGTACACCACGGATGTCCTCATGTGATGATGGTGCTTCCTGCCTACTGAGATTGCTTTCAAATGAAAGATTTTCCACAGATAATTGTCAAACAGACAGCACAGTATGACAAAAAACCTTCTGGTCTGACTCAGTAAGCAGTGTCTGTAGTCTTTGGTAATGCTTAACAATTTTTATGCTATATATTTATGTGTTGTAGATACCATTTTGCAGTATTTTCCTAGCTCAGAACTAACTCATGGAAGCACCATAAGATATCTTAACAGAGATTTCCCCTAGCTGGAAATTGAAACATTTTTTACAAAAGCATGAACACACTTGGGCATATTCTCTCTTAAAAATCCAGACTGTAGGCAGAGCACGTATGAGATTACATAATGAGAAGTGAGATGCATAAATGCCTTCTTGTTTACAAATGTAAACCATACCTTCCCCCCTTCCCCCTGCCATCCCTCTGTCCTCCTGCAAGTAAAAAAACAGATCAGAGGAAAGAAAAGGTGCTTCTGTTATGATGGACTCATTCCAGGGGATAGGCCTTTTTGTTTGAAGGGACAGGCATACAGCCCATCCTTACTCTGCCACTGTGGTCCTGGGGGTGTCTGCCTCTAAAACCTTTGCAACAACTCTTGACACCAATATGTTCCATCACTTTATTAATCTCTTCTGATCAGTGCACCCCAAAATTCAACATCTAGATGAAGCTTTACACCAGCACTATGAAAATTCCCCATAATTTGAGTAAAATTTCAGTTAGCACAGTTAGCATCTGTCAAAGTTCAGATTTCTGTATGCTCAAGTCAAACTCTTTTCCAATCAGCCAACTGCATGTATTGAGCAATATATAACTATTTATGGCCAAATGCATCACAAAAATACTGTTTCTGCTAATATAACAATGCAGGATGGCTATTCAGTTGCCTGTGCAAAATGAGCTGATGGTTGTGATTTAATTTACAGTGAACAAGAGACAGTACTGTAAGGAATTCTAATTGTTTCTTCTTATTGATGGAAGCTGAAAAGAAATGAAAAGTAATCTGCCCTACACTTCTATAGTTCAGGAAATAGTCCACAAGAAAGTCTACTTTAAAAAAAATATCAAAAAGGGAAAAAGAATGGAGGGTGTCGACTATAGATGAATAATACACAGACATGTCCACAGTGATCTGAATAATTCAGCACACAAAATTAAAGCATGTTTCACATCTGCCACCATAAGAGATAAAGCTATCTAGCCTGTTTTAAAAGTATAATGATTACAAGGGAAAACTTCTGATTCACGCTCAGGTCTAGTTTGAGTGCCAACCCTGTGGTCCCCACAAAAGAACAACTCAAAGCTCTGGGCTGAAAGAGCTCCAGCTGCAAAGTTTTAATTGACTAGAAACAGGCAGCAAAGTTTTAAAATGTCACCTGTTACCAGTAAACCCCAGTGGTGCTGAGCAGTCAGCCAAGACCCTGCACCCTTGCAAGTGAGATGCCCAGAAATGACCACTGCAATTGTTTCTCTGGCTGCAGTGAGAACAGCCCCGCTCTCATACACCCTCCCTACACCTCATCCTAGAGCCCTGCCAAGCCTCCTTCTGCACCTGAGTTTGGGGTGCCAGTCTAAAAAACAACCCTTCCAGACTCCTTGACTTTCTATGTTTGAAGTTTCAACAACACACTATCTGTGACTACAAATGGTTCCAAATGCACTGATCTTCCAGCAAATGCTTCTTTTCCAAGTGGAGATAGACCAGCAGGTAAGCACCAAATGGTTCCAGTAGGTCCATGTGTTTTTCAAATTTTCACCAAGATGCATTGAGAGAGAAAACTCAGCGAGCAGAAAATTCCTTCCTACATTGTGAATGATGTGTGGCAGCCACGCCTTTACTCTACCATCACACCTTACATACCCCACCTGATGTAACACCGGGTCCATCTCCTTTGGGGGAGCCAAGGGGGGCATGTGGGGGAGTGCAGCTGCTGCTGCAAGGAGGCACTTTGATCCCAGTCACAGCACAACAGCCCCTCATTCCCACTGAGAGCGGTGCCAGCAGCCCGTGCCGCTGGCAGGGCCCCAGCTGGTGCGGGCCAGGCGCTGCCTCCGCGCCAGCCACCCACGGGCCAGCTGGGAGAGATGGCTCAGCCCTGTCCCTGGACAAGCACCAGCCCTGCTGTGGAACCTCCCAAACACTCCTCGTAAAGTAACAGTACAGATACACACGTCACTGCCTTGATATTTTATGTTAAGGGTTCTACTGCAAATAATATTGTTGTGTTAAATTACTGTTTTTTAAAAGGCAGCAAGGTGCAGATTCCTTCAACAGGGAAGTGTTGCTGCCAGCTAGTTTTTCATTGTAAATTCTCTAAAGCTTTGACTGGGCTTTTGGGAAAAACAACTCGTATTTCATCTAAATAAGCCTCCATGTAATCTGACTCATTGTTTTCATTTTAGAAAGTTACATATACAGGAAAAAATACACACTAGATATTAAAAGAAAACAAACCAAACCAAAACCCCAAAAAACCAACAACCTCCTCCTTTAATCAGAATATGGAAGTCACTGTGTTTTTCATCACTGAACAAGCAAATCCTTTTTTCTTTGGTACCCTGGAGTATTAACAGGTGGCCATAGCCCCTAGCTGCATGAAACTACCATATGCTACAGAGATCAAAATTAATAAACTAGCAGTACAATGTGCCAGGTTATTGTGCTTGCATTTAATTTTAATTTTCTTCTTGGTGTTTTTATTACTAAAAAGACATATTTGGTGATTTTTAGCCTTAATATCAGTAGCTCCAATTTTGAAATGTTTATTTTAGCCTTATACCGGGTAAGCACACACACACAAATATATTTCTGACACTACATTTCAAAATACTACTTCATTTGTACTCCTCTATGACTCTCTATGCTAAAACATTAGCAGTTCCATACACTTTAAGGGCTTTAACAGTGGAAAATTTAACAAATTTCCTCTGACATAAGATTATGTGCACAATAAAAATTATCTGAATCTCATTTAACTGTACAAATTCATTTCTTGTTAAATACTAATCAGCCAGAACAAAGCATCACATACAATCTTCTGCTCCCTTCTCTACTTTTATTGGTACATTTATTGGTTCTTTAAAAATTTCTCTTTGTTTTTCTGTACAAAAACTGTTGATAATTGACAAAGAAACCCACTGATGCAAATACTAGATGAATATGGAAACAACAAAGCATTATTTCATGTGGAGGAAATGAGCAGAGGTGCCTCCAAATATAAACAGGCAATGCTTATCCTATTCTTCAGAGAGCCCCAGTATTGGCTCCTAAATTGAAGCATCTGCCAAAAGCTACACAAAATTCTGTGTCCAAAACCAGGAGGAAAACATTGTCCATATTGTAAACCATTTGCATGATAATTATGGCCTTGAATCAGTAACCTTGTATTCATGTGAGTAATCGCTACTCCAGTGAGTGGTTTCAGTGACTCCTCAGCCCCTGCTTGCGCACAGATGCACTGCAGAAGGGTTTTGTCCTACTGACTGGGGTGACTGCCAAGACTTACAGGGTCCAGCACAAGTTTTATGTTGAAGTTACACCATCTCTGACCCTGTGCAAAATTAGGGTCTTGACCCCTCTAGAGCACTTCCCGAGAGCAGCCCCAGCTGTCCTCTCTCCAGACATTTCTGGAAGGAACTCTGTTCTGTTGTCTAACCTCCTTTCAGCTGCTCACAGGCTGTGCTGCTTATAGCAAGAAGTTCTGACAACTCTGTGTACATCCCTTTGACCTTCATCTTGCAATTTTATTGCCTTGCTCTCAGGGCTGGTGCACCTCGATGCTGGGAAGAGCAGCCAGTTCTGCGTTAGGGGCAGGTTACACACAACTGCACGGTACTGGCAGGGAGAGTTAAGGTTATCATCTGGGTCCAGGGACATTCTGTTGTGTGTACAGAACTGAAACAGTGGAAGCAAATAGCAGAATTCACTGACTTTTTTTTTTCTTTCTACCTTATTTTTTTTGCTTTCTACCTTATTCCTACAACCTCCCAGAAAAACAAAGAGCACTTTTTGATACACCCCTCCCCAGAACCTTTTTCTCCCAATTCTCAAAGGCTAGGAGAGAAGGAGCAGAGGCAGCGCTGTTAATCCTTCCTTAAAGTACTGACTGAAACCCACTGAAATCGATGGGAAATCTTCCAGTGATTTTAGCAGGCTCAGATCACAGTTCTCAGCAGACATGAGCTGTCTCCAGCACATCATCCTGGAGAAAAAAGATAGACAGGCAAAAGTGCCGCCTGCTTCCTGCTCAGGTAGGGGTGGTGTCAGCTGAATCAGAATTGCTCAGACCCAGGGACCCCAGGACACACTGGCAACTACAAAGACATAACAGAAAACAAAGCAAAAAAGCCCACGTACTAATCTAGTTTGTCAATATGCATGGACTTCATTGAATTTTGTGATTCAAGCCTCCAAACACAGGAGGGTTTTTTTTCCCCTGAAAGAGATTGTTTTGATGTTTTCTAAATAAAGCATCTTCATGTTTAATTTCCAAATGACACTTCAAAGCTAAATGAATTATATCACTGGAAAGCTTTTCCATAAGGAGCTTTTCAAAGGATGCCAATTCTTGATTTTTGCAGGAAGAGAAAAAATTACCTTTTTTCACTTTTTTTTTTAATTGCATGATGCAGCCAGCATATAATTTTAAGTCAATTATTTACATAGATCTCATCCCAGTCATTTGTTTGGAATAATGGAAAGACATCTTTTCACCTGTAACACATCAAAACTTTTGAGAAACCACTAAAATAGGAACCTAATCCCTTAATCATTACTCAGGAAGAAGTCTACAAAAATCAAATGCAAGTTTTACCCCAGAGAAGGCAGAAGAATGAGGCTATAAACTATATATGGCTTTTCCTCAGTCAAGCCACTCTTAATTTTCATCCCTTGTTTTCATTTTATTTTATTTAGTTCCACTGTAGCTCAGTGTAAGCTTTATTATCATTGATATACACCAGAATGCTCTTATGAATTTGTAAGATCGCAATATAATTCTGCTAATCTAAATATTTTTCTTACTTAGAACCAAGTTAATGCTCAGTCTGTAAAATAATACCAGTACTAATGGTTAATACAATCCTAATAGCCAAAAGACAATAAAGAAACCCAATTCAGAATAACATGTTCTGGAGAAAGCATCTTCCAATATCTCAGCCTTGCAGATCTATTTCAATTAACATTTGAGGAGATCTGAGACATCATAAAATAAATGTAAGTACTAAGTTTCCAAGAAACATAAACTGAACTGTAATTCCATTGCACACGAACATATTCCATCTTCTCAAAGAGCTGAACTGTGGTTTCCAGTATTGGCAGGAGGCACTCTTATAATAACATTACATGTATACTGTAGTTCCCTTGATGTCTTTCATATTTTTTCATAAACAAAATTACAGTGACAGTGCAGTTCATTACAGGAGGTTTCATTAAAGAACAGGTTTATTTTAAGAGAACAGCAGCAGAGAACTGTCTTCAGGGATGGAGCCGAGTAAAAAGTCTGATTATGCCTCCATGAAAATCAGGCAGAAATTATGCAGGATTTTGACACTGTAACACAGGAAAATCCTCTTAAGAGACACAGGGAACAAACTGTTCCACTGTGACACGCATTAATAAGCAGATGCAGCCCTGTCAAGTTGTTGCAAGGTGACAAGTTTGGCCCTTATGAAACCTGGCTTCCCATTCTCTCCCAGGGCAGGCAGTGCCCCGGCTCCAGGCCTCAGCACTGGATCAGGGACCCCAAGGGATCCCAGAATGGGAGGTACTGGAAGGGACCTGAAAGATCACTTACTTCCAGCCCCCTTGCCATGGGCAGGAATGCCACTCACTAGATCAGGTGCTCAGGGACCCATCCAGTCTGGCATTGTACACTTCCAGCGATGGGTCATCCACAGCTCCTCTGGATGTCCTGTTCAGTGTCTCACCACAGTCAGTAAAGGATTTCTTCCTAGTATCTAATCTAAATCTACCTTCTATCCATTTAAAGCCATTCCCTCTTGTCCTATCACTACACACTCTTGTAAAAAGTCCCTCTCCAGCTCTCTTGTAGATCCCTTTAGGCACCTGAATGTGCTCTAAGGTCTCCTCAGAGCCCTCTCTTCTCCAGGCTGAACAACCCCAACCCTCTTATAGCAGAGGTACTCCTGCCTTCTGACCATCTTCATGACTTTCCTCGGGACTCACTCCAACAGGTCCACGTTCTTCTTATGTTGGGGGCCCCAGAGCTGGACACAGGACTCCAGGTGGGGTCTCATGAGAACATAACAGCAAAGGAGAAGCTATGCCAAGGGGCAGCAACTGGAAAACAGGAGCTTTTTCCTTACTCTACTAAGCACCAGAGTGGGTGAAAAGCCACCATGCAGCCCACCCATCTTCTCTTGCCAATAGGGCTGCAGCTGGCTCTGCAAAAAGCTATGAAGTGGGGGTCTCTCAGCAATTTATTTATTTCTCCTTCCCCTGCCAGTAAGACCAGTTCCTAGAAAACACCACTGCCTTCTCAGTGACTGGCAATTTTTTTTCATTTTTCTGAGCCTGCTGCTTTCTTTTCACAAAAAAATAATCTCCAGTTTGGGATTAATCAACTAAAAGGTCACCTTGTTGCTCAGAGTTTTCAAAAACTTAATCCAAATAAATGTGATACGGTAGTTTTTGTAACTGTGTTTCTCAGTTGAATCAGATACGCTGTCTCCTATTGTTACTGCAATTTACCTCCCTTGTATATGCTGCTAAGACAAGACACAATCAACACCATCTACGACTTCAGGCGATGGGTTGATGGAAGAGTAATTTCTCATTTTATTTTTTTGTTGACACTATTTTCACTGTGCTCTCTGGCACGACAGCTTTGAGGTATCTGTGATAAAGATATGCAGTCAAGAGCATTACTGGCTCAAAAATACTCTACCCCCAGAAAAACTGGTTCTAGGAATCCAAAAATCCTATTTTTAATCTTCCTCCAGAAGGCAAACATAATTGCCCTTTTCTACCTGGGCTCTGACAAAGTACTCAAAGCCACACTCAAAAAGAGCATCTCCCTGCTATCATTTCCCCTTTAGGCAGGAGCAGTGGTTGAGTACAGTGACCTCTCTTGTATGAAGTCCAGACACTCTGGGCTATGTCTGTAACCAAGCCAGTAGCACAAGACACGAAGCTATTACCTCTGACTTATGACCACAACATTTTTTAAATGTGAGGTCTTTCCAGGTTGTTATCTTTCTTTCAACAACTTCAATGAAAAAGAATAGAGAGGGGCCTTAGGACAGATTTTCATCAGTCCATGTGGTTGCCAGACTATTTTCCTTTATTGACACTATGAATACATAACTCACTGTGGTTTCTGAAACATGTTTAATGCATGATATATTAAGAGCTGTAGAAAACACAATATTAAAATTCTAACATGAAAAATTATACCATTATGGCTCATTACATTCTCTGTTGCAGCCATCTGAACTGTGAGAAACATACTGTCATCCTGTCATCTACTTCTATAAGATCTGTGATCATGTTGTACATGATGTCATGTATTTCACAGATAAAAGGAAGATAAAGTCTTCAAGTTCTGAAGTGGATCATAAGTGTTTGGTACTGGTCACCTGAGAAGTACACTCAACTTTAGACCTGCAGAATCAAAAAAAAAACCAAAGAAATGCAAGCTAAAAAGCAAAAACAACCGATCCAAAGCCTTGCATACAGAGTGGGATTTCTATTTCAAATAACAGTAGCTTATCTTGTACATTTACTCAAAATACTTATATATTCACATCATCTTTAAAGAAAATGTGTGTGTGGGGGTTGACTCCAGACAGTTCTGGTCACTTGCATTCCTAACAGAGCTTTGAAAACAGTGATATCATCAAAACTCTACCAAGAACCTCATCAGAGCACATCAGAATTTCTCTTTGAATGTTTTTTTCCCTGGTGCTACCTTTGCCTACCATTTGATTAAGAAAAGTTCACATATTGCTGGAGGTTTACCACAGATACAGCTTTTACTTAAAAATGTTCATTGAAAACACCTGGTAGGTATTAAAATGATCCAGCATAATCTGTCAGAAAAGCACAAGTCTGAATTCAAAGTACATGCAAAAATACCTGGAAATGCCATGGGCTTTCAATGCCTCTGTAAATCATAAATTTAAATCTCCTACTTAGTAAACATTTTCTGATTTAAAAACCATTTATTGCCTCTGACCACTCCTATGAAAGCAGTAAAATGCCATGTATTTCAGACATGCAAATGTTGAGACAGACGTTCCCATTATATTTAAATACCATAATAAAAATTCCCAGTTTTTCCATGATGACTTTCAGAAAACAAGCCGACATTTTGATATCTGCACCAGACATTTTGGCTGCTGCCATTTATTTTGCATCACTGTTTCGTTTTACAGACCCCTAATGGAACTGCCTGAAGACTGTCATCTTCTCCAGTCCAATATATAATACTAATAAAAGCCGACCACTGCACCCAACCTGGAATAATTGGCTGACAAAGCCAGAGTGAAGTGCACATCTTTGCATACCCTCCCCCTCTCTAGATATCTCAGAGGGGGCTGCCTGAGAATTATATAATAGTGGTAATCCTCAAGTACATCTTCCCTGCTTTGTGGAACCCTCAGACTTAGCAAAGCAGAAGGCTGTCAGGTCAGGAAAACTACCTACAGTTAGTGTTTTCCTTATAAAAACAAACAAAAAACACCCCTTCAGGACTGTAATATACATATTTCATCCCATAAAGAAAGAGCCAGGGCTGAAGAGAAGGCTCCAGGGAGACCCCATTGCAACATTCCAGCACCTAAAAGGGGCTTATAAAAAGGAGGGAGAGGGACTTTACGTATGGGCAGAGAGTGACAGGACATGGGGCAATGGTTTTAAAGAGAAAGAAGGTGGCGGGTTTAGATGTGACATTAGAAATAAATTCTTTACTCAGAGGGTGGTGAGGCAGTGGAGGTTGTCCAGAGATGTTGTGGATGCCCTATCCCTGGAAGTGTCCAAGGCCAGCTTGGATGGAGCTCTAGGCAACCTGATCTAGTGAGTGGCATCCCTGCCCAGGGCAAGGGGCTTGGAACTACATGATCTTTAAGGTCACTTCCAACCCAAGCCTTTCTATGATTCTATGACTCAGCAGGTAACTGGCCAGCTTTCAGGGTTCACAAAAAAACCCCCAAAAAACCCCAAGCAAACAAGCAAAAAACCCCCTTTTCCTAAAATAGCAACCATCGTATACAACCATTTTTTCTACCTCCTACAGTGGTTACAACATTGAACATCTGCACTGTGCTTATTTTGGTTTTGCACTATCTTTTCCATATGTTAAGCCTTTCTGTGGAGGATAGGCTGTTTTCAGATAAACCCACATGCGTTTGATGAGTACACATGGCCATGGCTTCCAGTGGACAACCTGAGGCAGGACACAGAAGCTCATAATGGCCAGGAAAAGGAACCATCCTGCACATTTGGGCTTCCAGGCTGTCAGTCCTGGCCCCTTTCCTCACTGCCCTCACTGCCAGCTCCCTGCCCCAGAGGCAGGCAGTTAGGAACAACTTTTTTATACATGACACAGAAATCATCATTAAAGAAACTGCACAAATGTACCCTCTCAAAAGGTATCTCTAGCTAATGCGACAGAAGTAATTTATTGGATCACACTGTACAAAGCAGTTCCCTATAATCTAGTCCTCTTCATGCACTCTTTGGGCATTCTGGAGGAGTGAAAGGAGGGAAGTGAGCTGCTTAAGGCACAACAATACTTGCAACACATTCTTTTTTTATGACTGATAAACAGTATCTTCTCTTAAAACATCACAACCTTTGAAAACAGTTCAAATTAAATTCCAAGTCGAGTTTCCTGAAGTTATTCTTTCCCTGAGACCAACAAATGTTTCAGGTCTGGAGGGCAAACATACAGCACCAGTACGTTTCTGACTCATTAGTTTGCTTTTCTCTACAGGATTTAGATTGACATCTATTGGCCTAACTTGTGACACAACGGCCCAGTTCTTCAAATGTCAGCTCCATCGTCTCTGCTTTGTCAAGCTTCCCTGGAATAGCAGCTTCAGACTCAGTGTTTTAAAGCAAAATAGTACAGTTAACTTCTACAGCAGACCCTATGGATGTGAAAGCAATGTTCACATTATTTCCCACGTTTTATTCATAATATATAAAAGATGAAAGCCAAGGATAAGGATGTCAATCTTTGAAAAAGAAAACGAAAACTGAAGAGCAATAAACTGAGACTTGGTGCTGTGTTAGTTGACTGATTCAGGTCAAAGAATTACTGGCATGGACACTAAAGACACATTTATTTACAACCTATTTAGTTATTTAAAACATATTTTTTAATGCAAGTCAAATTAAACGAAAATTTCCTGTGCTTGGATGTGTGCAGATTACATACATGTACACGGAATTGAGTTGCATGTCTTTATTCAGCTACCTTTTCTTCCATTTCCCCCCTCCCCACAAAATTCCTGTATGCAAACTACAAAGATTCCAAAGCTCCAGGCTATCATAATTACGAGAATGTACACATCCCTTGAGAGAGATGGCTATCTCAACATCACTCTTGGGTAAAACCATGAACACAGAGGTTTGGGGTTTTGTGTGTTTTTTGCTGGGTGCTTTTGGCCATAAAATGCAAATAAAGAGCCTTCTACCAGAAGTTTAGAATGGACTAATTTAATTATTCATGGCTTAACTTTTAGGAAGAGGCTACAGATAGATTGGTATTTTATTTATTAGAATAGGCCAATAGACATAGAAGATATATTCATGTAGTTTGCTTTTTCTTAGACAGTATAAAATGTACTTCTAAAAAAGGTTTACTACTACCAAAATTAGTAGTTCCTTTTCCTAAAGCTCAGGGACATGCAACCTTCAAATTTCATTTGGGTCATGTGAAAGGAGCAAAAATAAATTCAAAAGACGATATAGAAATAGAGCTCTTCCTTCTTAGCCGCTAGGAATTTAGTGTCAAATATGTTTTCTGGCTTTGTGTCCTCCCTAGAGGACACAAAAGTAATACTTCTACAACCTGACTAAATTCCTTAAGATTCTGAGTTCATTCTGAAAAAAAAAAACAACAAACTTTAAATGTTGACATAAACATTTAAACAATATATTCAACAATATATTAAACAATGTATTATTAGTTTACACTATTTTACATTTTCTTATAGATGGAGAACTTTTTTCACCCCTTTCCTTTTGCACACAGGTTGGTCACGCTTTCAGTACCATGAGCTTCAGATAAGACCAGGTTCCTAAAATTACAATTGCCTCAAAATACATCAACCTTCTCCTACAATAGCAACCAGTTCAATCCTCTGACTCTTGCCAGAAACCCAGGTTGTTATTATTGCTGCATTTTGCTCACTTCATGGGTACCCATTAGGGCATGCTGTCAAAAGCTGAAGTGTTATACTAAAAATCTTACAGCCCTTCATATTAAAGGTGTCTCAATGGGGCTTTTACAACCTCTGAGCAGAAGATGGCAACTCCTAATTCAAGAACTTTGGACCTTACTAATTCTAGAATCGAATATCTCAGAACAGGCTGACCTCATTAATACAACTGACTTAACCAATTTGTCACAAACCAGGGAGTACAGCTACAAGAAGTGGTTCACTGTTCCATTTAATTTAATTAATTGCTTTCAGAAGCAGCTAATGCTTTGCAAACTGTTGTCTTTGTACTCTTAAAATTTTAGAGTCCAAGTTTTGCTCATGTTACTGCTTTATATAACTTAAATTTTTCTGAGCTTCAAGATAGGAAACCAGGTTTCATCTCATTCTTCTATAAAATGCAAGTGGCAGTTGCTATTGTTTCTTGAAATAAACTGATGAACCACAGAGATGGCTTTTTATAAAACCCAAGCATGTAGTCATGCAAAGTCAGTGTCATGCCTACAGCTACCATGTGCCATCTATAAAAACTGTAATAAGAAGCAGCAGACTGCACTCTCCCCCGATCAGCAAGGGGCCTGAACTCGAGGAAGTTTACCATTATTTTGTTTATAGCATAGTGCTAACAACTCCAAGGTCGTGGGTTTGGTCCCCATATGGGCCATTCACTTCAGAGTTAGACTCGATGATCCCTGTGGGATCCGTTCCAAATCCAAATATTCTGTGTGATTCTGTGAATTGACTCAACAAACTCAGACAAGACCAGGACCCAAACAACTCCTGTCAGATCAGTCAGAGGTAAAACCCTTTCAGCAGAGACTTCCTTAGCTTTCCAAAGCTATTTCACAACAAGCTGCTTGTTCTGTACATCTGCACAATGCAGCATTTTATGCCAACACCTCAAACACCTGAAAATCACCATGCTAGGGGCCACATTGCCTTCGCTCCTGACTGACACCAGCCATGTTTGCCCCTTGGTGCCGGGGAGAACCATGGGTCAGCTGGGTCTTCCTAGGTGGGATGGACAGCAGGATCTTGAGGGGAAAGGACTGACCCTCTCATCCCTAAGTCGCATCTCTTGAGGACCTTGGAAAAGATGTCAGTTTTCCCCTGGCTTCACTTTATCAGAAAATCTCATTAACATCAGCCTTAACAGGTGCATAAACCCCATGACACTTACGAACAAAAAGCACTGATAAGCATTTTCAAGTAGTACCACCAAACTGGAAGTTTTATTTTTCCTCTGAACAAAATTATTGCTTTATATGTGAAAATGTACTCTAAGACAAGGCTTTTGTTTTCTCGCTTTTTGTTGCTATTTAACCTTCCTCCTACATCTGTTGGGTCTCACCATCTTCGATGAAAACAAATACATCTTAACACTTTTCTTCCCAAGTATTTCCACTCGATACTCTTTCTATCCTTAAGATCAAAGTCAACAATGTTGAACTGGTGGTGGTGCAAGGTGGGAGAGTGAGGAACAGGGGGCATAAAGAGACACATGGGAGGCTCAGGCTGGATCTCAGGAGGAGCATCCCTGGGGGCTGCTACACAAGGCTGAAGGTTCCTGGGGTGCAACCCCCAGAGCACCCAGCCCTGTGCAGCCACTGACCCCTCCTCTGTGAGGCACAAACTGCCCCAGGTACCCTTCTGGGCTAAAATCTCACCTCCACGTGCCTGCCACCACGTGACTGCACTTCTCAAAATGAAACAACCTTGAGTTGTCAAGCTGTCACGTTCGTGCTAAGCCCTGCGGTACGCTCCTCCCTGAAGACACAAGTGAGATTGATTGCACTTGTGATTTGTTCATTTCCACAACTATCTTACCATTAATATCCCTCTCTCATCCATTTGCAACACCCAGTAAGCACACAAAATTGATTATAATGTCCAATTCATCAAGTAAAATCTTCTGGGATAGTTTTGTGGGGCTTTTTTTCTTTCAGACTCCTTATCTTCAGATAGGAAGGGAAAAAACAATAAAAAATCACAACAAATGGGGTTTCAAAAATTAATTAGTTTAACAAGAGGTAGAAAAATGTCTAACTTCATTAGGGCTGCTTTGTGCCAGTGTAAGAAATTACGTGGTTGCCTTAGTGCAGGTTCTAATTTACGTATCCAAAAGTGCTATATCTCAAAGTAGATTAAGATAGCTACATGTTTCAGCCTTAAGTGCTCATCAAGCCAAGAGATAACAGAACTGATGAATGGGACATTTCAGATCCTTAGAGAAATGAGCACTATTACATAAAAAGTGTGATTTGAATTTGTCTTTCTGCTTAGGCTGTGCCTTCTTAACAGAATTTATAAATAGAAACAGAACTTTAAAAATCAAGAGCTGCCAGAGTGCTTTTTCCTTCATCATCTGATCACTAAGTATTGGACTTAACAAATCCATATACCTTGAATTGAAATAATCTGCATGTTTTAGTCACTCCTCCCCATATCAATTTATTACTGAATAGCAAATGGTAAATGAAGTCATCATTTCAATCTGACAAAAGTAAGTCTCATGGTCATTGCCTGTAAAAACGGAGAGAAGCCAAAGTCCTTTAACTGTTGAGAAGATTGAACATAAAATAACTCTGTGTTCCAGAGGATGGGTATGATATGCCACTAGTTTTTAATAAAGTGGTTTCCACAGACTTACATTTACAGGCTCAGAAATCAACTACTGGTGAATCAATCTGCTTCCCCTGCCGAGATATCAGAACAGACAGGGCCACTGTAACTGCAGAACCAGACAGCAGCAGCTCTGTTAAGGCAAAGGCTGTATCATTAGAGGACATTAGAGAATACAAGCCTTCATTCAGCCCTGTACCATGTTCTGCAGATTGCAGTTTTCACCCTTTCATCACAGCATCCTCCAGTGTGAGTCCTTCCCACAGCCTGCAGTTCTGCACAAGCTGCTCCCCGTGAGTCTCTCCAACAGGATGCAGCCCCCAGGAACAGGCTGCTCCAGCGCAGGTCCCCTGAGGGGTCACAAGTGCTGCCAGCCAGCCTGCTCCAGCATGGGCTCCTCTCTCCATGGGGCCACAGGCCCTGCCAGAAGCCTGCTCCAGCACAGGATTCCCAAGAGGTCACAGCCTCCCTTGGGCATCCCCCTGCTCTGGTGTGCAGTATTCCACTGGCCACAGGTGCATACCTGCTCCACCGTGGACCTCCACACCTGCCTCACCACGGTCCTCAACAGGGACAGCTCTGGCACCTGGAGCACCTTCCCCCTTGGTGTGCACAGGGCTGTTGCTCTCACATGTTCTCACTCCTCTCTCCTCTGGTTGCAATTGCTTCAGCACAGTAACTTTTCTTTCCCTTTTAACTACATTATCCCCAGTCACTACCGCTGTGCCTGATGGGCGCGGCGTTGATCAGAGGCAGGTCCATCCTGGAGCCAGCTGGCATTGGCTCTGTCAGACACCACAGAAGCTTCTGGCAGCTTCTCACAGAAGCCAGCCCTGTAGCTCCCCTGCTACCAAAGCTTTGCCACATAAACCCACCACAAGTCACAAGGAGAAACTGGAGTGAGTCCAGGGGAGCTCCAGGATGGTCTGGGCAGGAGCACAAGCCCTGTGAGGAACAGCTGGGGGAGCTAGACTTGCTTAGTCCAGGGAAAGCACCAAAACAAGAAAGAGACTCGTTCAAAATGGCAAAATAAACAGAACCATGCCCATCATGTGAGGTCTGAACTGAATTCATATTGCTATGGTTAAACACATAGCCAGGCACACTGCGTAACTACCACTTAATCACTCACAAATCCTATTTCAGCTTGAAATGTATGGAAATTATCTGCTATTTTAAGCATGCTTGTCATAGGCAATTATAACAGTCTCTCAAGGCCAATGTTTTCAGAGTTTATGAGGGGTTCTCAGGTACAACATGTAGAGGAAAACATATGCTACAACTATTTCTCTGGATGATTTACAACTGATTTGTAGAATCTATTCTGCACAGAAGCAGTTTTAAACAACTAATTTGTCTACTACAAATAGAAAAGATAAACACTTCTTCCATCTATACAAGATAATCTTTCAGGTGCAAAATACTCTGATCTCAGATAAAACACAGGAGCAGTGCCATATGTTTGCAGTTATCCAGAATGCTGGCTAAGTTCTACCTGAAGTTTTAGCTCTCACTGCCAAGATAAAAAAGATCTTTCAGAAAAAACAAAACAAAAAACCCCGAACCCAAACCAAAAGCAAATCAAAACCCAACAGCATGAAAAAACCAACCAAAAGCCCAAACTCAGCCAAAAGAACCCAAAAACCTCCACACATTCAAAAACCCTAAACAAACCAACCAAACAGCAAAAGCCTCAACACATAACACCCCTACCCCCTCAAGAATAAACAAAAAAGCCTGCACCACCAAAACCTTTCCTTTACAAATCCTTACTACTTTCAAGGGTAAAAATACTACAAGCTTAGTCTTATGTGGTACTTGGCCACTTGGAATTTCAGGTCTGCCAGAAGTGAAAAATGTTTAAGGACTTCAAGATCTGAACTTGATTTCAGTTCTAAAAATAAGGAATTGGCCCAGGTTCTAATATAGATCCTTATCGAGCCTGAACTAGTTTGCTCAGCACTAAAATGAATTAATATGACAGCTTTAGTTTACTATCATATTTGTCTGAAAAGCACTCTGTAAGTTTGCCTGGAGTTCTGCAGGAGATGGTACAGAATTTCTGAATGACAGAAGGTGTTTCTTCATAATATGAACATTCTAGGAGCATAAATACAAATAGATACCTATGTCTTCAACCTAATAAACTCACTAACAGTCCTTACTAGAGCAGCCGTATTTGGTGATTGATAGCAAATTATTTTCTTTAACTCAATTTATCTCAGCATGATTAAAAATCTTAAATAGTTACAAGCTATGACAGAGAATTATTTCCCTGGAAAACATTTGGGCTTCAAGTTTGAACACTTCTCCACGTAAATAGCTGTGCATATGAAAAATTCCACCCAACCTAGAAGGGATATTTCTGAGACCTGTTCTCAGGGTGTGAGACAACAGCACTGCAGCAATTCCTAATAGGAAAAGGCAAGATACTATTCAGCCCTACTGGAACCAACTAAAAGGATAAATAAAGGCAGGAGCAGTGCCTTAAGACAGGAACATGAGCCAAATTAAGTCTCCCATGATAACTCAATGAACCTTTAATACTTCATTCTTACTGTTTCACTGAAATTAATTCTCTTGTGCTTAGGAATTAGCCAGAAATTACAGTGAAACAAACACAAATTAAATTTCCTCTTAGAGAGCTCCATGTGTGTACTGTTGTGATTTTTTTGCAAACTTTATTTTTCAAATGTTTATTGTTAGCACTTTCATTTAAAATATCACTTTTAAAGCATCTGCCCTAAACTGACATTTATATTAAATGTTTTGCTTTGAGTTAGCCTTTTTATTGCTGGCTCCTCAGTCAGTATAACATCTTCCTCAGAAAATTTATAAAGTACTCGATTGAAGTCTAGGAGAAAAACTAACAGAGCAAAAGAGTCAAAAGTTTTTACTTTTTTGGGTTTATTTCTAAAGACTGTGCAGCTTTGGAAATGTTTACTCACACAAGGCAGCAAAACTGGATTTCAAGTCCTTTATCACTGAGTGAATATTTCACATTCACACAAAAGAAATTAACCCTCCATTACCTTTTTGAAATATACTAATTGCTTCAGACATCCAAATTTCTTGTTATTCCCTAGACACACATCTGAAAATCAATTTTAGACACTTTACAAAACCTGCTATTTAGTTGTTAGGTTTTGGGTTGTTTTTTTTTTCCATTTACATGAACTGAATTCTCCAAATAGTTGCTTGGCAAAATATTCTTTTAATTTAGCGTTAGCTTCAGAAATAATGGTTGTTTTATTCTGGGAAGGCTTGAGGCAGCATTCCAGGAATAAGAAAATTAGGTGCACATATTGGAAGCTTGTTCATTTTTACTGCATTTACAAGTCTTTTTGTCCTTCTTTGCAATTACAATAATCTGGTGCAACAGTCTCATCAGATATTTATTCAAAGCACACTAAATTAGCTCAGTTTTCACAGAAGTCTAAAGCTTCAATCTCACTTACTAAAAATGTATAGAAGAAGATCCAGTAAATTGCCTTTGTTCTGAATTTCGGTACCTCTGCTGTGAATGCCACTGGGAGCAAAGGTGGTGACATCACTGCTGCAGCCCTCAGCTTTCATCCTCCCCTTCTCAGTTTTTCCTTCGCCTTAACAAACCCAGCCCTAATTACCTAGTGAGAAACTGCATGTGTTTACACAGGGGGAATGATGCTGTTGTCTCAGGCAGGTTTATATGCAGGTCAAGTAATACCTACTCACATGGGTCGTTCTAGGACTCTGGTTGGTCTGCTGCCTCACAGCATCTTCACCCATTCTTTAAAACTAATTCTTAAAATGATACTACACTCTGCTGTTCCTTTACACCACTGCAAATTTGCAGGGAAGTAAAGGCTCAGTTCTCCTTGAAATCGATGAGAAGGACAGCGACTCAGGTTGGAAGGGACCTCTTTAAAGCAGCACCAGCTACAGCAGGTTGCACAAGCCAAGGGAGGGGATCCCAACAGCCTCTCTGGGCCTCTGCCCCTCTGTTTGGGTACCTCCACAGTGAAAAGCATTTCCCCTACCCCTGATCCGGATCTCCTGCACTGTAGCTCATGTCTGGTGCTTCTCCTCCTTTTGCCATGTAACTCTTGAGAAGAGCCTGGCTCCGCCTGTTTTACACCTCCCCATCAGGCACAGCAACAAAATGTCCCTTGATCCCTCTCAGCAATTTCTCACCCATCTTTTAATCGAGCTTAAATTTCACCAATCTCTCTGGATGGAAACTACAGAAGACAAGGTCATGCCCTCTGCTAAAGTCAGAGGTAGGCACCATCACCTGCTCTCCCCTTACCCACACAGCCAGCCAAGCCATAAGAGAAGGCAACCCAAAAGGTCATCTTGCCCATGGTAACTCCACCCTGGCTGTTACAAATCACCTCTTTGATCTTTGTATTTGGAAATGGTTTCCAGGAGGATCTGCTGCGTAACCTCCCCTAGATCCTCTCCCTTGTTCTTCTTGAGGCTGGCAGCAGTGTTTGCCTCTTTCCTGTCATTGTGAGCCTCTCTGAAGATGACAAGTGAGTAGCCTCATAGTGACCCCTGTCAGCCTCCCCCCATCTCTGGTGCAGCCTGCCTGGCCCATCGGACTTGGGGGTGTCCAGTTGGCCTAAAAGCCATCAGTCTTGATCTTTCTCCACTGCAGGTAACTCTTCACTCCCCCCAAGCTCTGCCACTTGGCGCAGAGGCTGAGCTAAGGGCAGAATTTAACAGGAAAAAACAGGAAGACAGAAAAATCTGAGGTAACCAATCAGTCAGCACATCCCCTGCTCCAGTGCGGGGTGGGCTCACATTTCCCTTAGCCTTCCTTTTGCTGAAGGCTGCGTACGGAAACTTTTACTTTGGTCCTCACATCCTTCCCAGTTTCAGCTTCAGCCAAGTTGTGGCTTTCCTACACCCTTTCTCCATCCACGCAATCTTGGACAATCCATCTAGGTTCCTCCTGGGTAGCCCACAGCTTCTACCCCCTTTGGTACACTTGTTCTTATATGTGAGATCTGCTTATGCTGACTTCCTGTCACAACTGCTTGATTCCCTGCAGGCTGGGAAAAGCTGTCCTTGTGCTCTGAGCCCCTCTGCCCTCCAGGGCAGCTTCCCATGGGATCCTGCCAAGCTCAGATCTGTTCTCCTAGATCTTCTAACTATTTACCGGATTTTACAGAATCCTTTACGTTAAACTACTGCAGTACTAATTGAACAAAAATGTTGTTTATCATAAAAACCCCAAACCTTTACAGATTAACTACACTACACAAGTGTTTCTGTTGCATATATTACACAGCCTTGTCTTCCTCAGAGCCTCAAATAAACCAGAAATCTGTATTTGTTAGTGACTCAGTAAACAGTATAGTCTCAAGCAAGGACTGCAAAAGGACAGACCTGTGGAAAAGAAAAAATGAGAGAAAACAATATTATGCTAAGGCTGCTATTTTTGTACCACCAGTGTGGACATGTGGGTTCATTCTGAACCTCTGACCATTTGATTTCAAATAAAATTAATTGTATGAGACTGTGCCAAAGTCATTAGTGAAGCTAGGTCCTAAAGTCAAGATGAAATACAAGTTTGTCTGGGAAGAAAAACCAAATCTTTAAGTCATTGTAACACTTGCAAACTAGTCAATATTTGTATTGATTTTTCTTTGACCAATCTTCAGTGATTGGTATCCAATTACAAAATTCTGTCCCTACAAACATTAAATTATGCCGCATAAATATCTCCTAAAACTTGACTGGAAGTACAGAAGGAAAATAAGTCAATTTATATACTGGTGGTGTCTCTTAGAGTGTAATTTTTAAACATGTCACACGAGCAGATAGAGTTTATACTAAATATAGTCAATGAAAATAGTATTTTATAAAGGATATAAAAAGGCCAGAAGACTTGTCACCACTTTCTTGTAACCATCTGACTTTTTGAAAGACAAACCTGTGTTCAGGGTTACTTCTGGACAGAGGCTGCAGGTGGCAAATAAAAGAGAGTCGAGAGTAAGATGGGAACACTGTGGCACTTCATGCTTCCTTGGGCAATTTTGTTGTTATCAGTATCGCCTGTTGCCACTATTATTAATGAAAATAACTTTTGCATCTGGAAACAAAGTGGGAAAGTTTTTCTGGGTAATTTAATTCATTATTTTTGTCTCAAAGATCTGTACCTACAGATAGAACCACAGTACATAAGCTGATGAGCTGAACTTTAGTGTCTTTGAAAATTAAAGTTCCCTTTTCAGTACTTCCTGCATCCGCTGTAACGGGAAGTTCTGCAGGATTCAGTGCTGGATCTTTCAGACAGATTTTACATGGTTTACTTTGAGTTGTACAGAGATACAGTTGGAGCCCTGTAATCTTCCTATCACACCCAGCTGGAAGCTGCCTGATACATCAATCTAATGCAGTTGGAGCCTGCTGCTTACAGCCCATCCCTATATCCATCTATCAGTTGTATGTCCAGATCAATGAGAAAGCTATTACTCTGCTGGAAAAAAAAATGATAAAATAATTGTAATAGGCATCTGATGACTAAAACACGCTGATCTACTCTAATGGAAATGCCAGCTTTACAACAGAACTTCAGCACATAAAAAAATCCTGGGGATGACACATAATATCTTGCTAAGTATCCTGGGCACAGCTGTTATATGAAAAGAGAAACCATAAAACACTGTCTATGTTCTGAAGAAATATCCAGTGGAAAGGAAACATAACAAATATGTAACACTTGCTTTTTCAATAAAAAAGTTAAGTCTCATTGAAAGAGTCTACCTTTAGCTAATGTTTAATGTCTTTAATATCCAAAAATTATTAAAATTGTTTAATAGTAGATTAAAACTTAATATCTAATTTCACTCAGTGTAACCTGAAAACACTATTAAAAATAATTAAGATGAAGAAGAAGAAAATATCTCAGATAATCTGCACATCTGAGCAAAAGCTGCATGAGTCATAGAAGAGAATGACAAAAGCACAAAAGATTGGGATGGAAATTGAGCCAAAACTGACAGCAGCTTCAGAACCAGAGGACAGAGGAAGAATTACAAGGAGAGCCAAGTCTGGGGGTATGCATGAAGGACCAGTTTGCTTTTCTGTCCACAAGCCTAGAGCAAGCATGTAGTGAAAAATGATTTACAAACATGATAACTAAAAGGCTAATTACTATGTATAACAGGTTAATCACCCAAACACACAGTAATAGGTTAATCTCATAAAGCATTGTAGAATTAGCCAAATAAGGAATTAAAGTTATATTTATCCCTACTCATTCTAGGGTTTCTATGGAGTCAGTTTATTTTGCACTTCCTGGGTATTAAACTGTTTGTTAATGTGCATGTTTTCTTCGTTTTGCCCTGCAGGGCTGATATAAATACTGCATTCATTAATTCACATGTGCTCTTTTCCTGTCATGATTTATCTATTACAGAACTAAACAATATCAGCCAATTCATTAACTAATTAATTCCTTCTGTAATGTAAAAAACCTCAAAACGTTGACCTTTCTGATGCTAGCATTGTCAGGTATTTTGGACATAGGAAGAGAAAAAGGAGCAGTTTTTCTGACTAACTTCTGTAAGTTTGTATTAGTAGTGTGTTAGTGGTACATGTTCTACCGAGTACTTGTGAATTAACTGTTTTAAACGTTGTTGCCTCTTTAAGTCACTTTGTCTGAATCCTCTGTGGATCTCATTTTCTCAATACAGGCAGAGTGTTTGAGTGGCACTTTTTTTTTTTTGCCCTCTCCTTACAAATTAGCTTTTGTGTGCACCAGACCAATTTCTATTCTGCTTTCTAGTGCAGCCTTTTTTCTTCACACTGTTTAAAAGGGTAAGCAAGGTTACAGAATTACTTAATCATCACACCTAATTGGCCATCCATGCCTTGCCTCTGTGTAGGAAAATTCATTAACTATTCTGTACTGAGTCAGGTGCATCAATGCAAGGCTTTGCCTTCTGTCTGCGTCTGGGCTACTGGAGATAGTCTGGGTTTATTTACCTTAGAAGCAAAGTCTACACTAAGATGAAACTGAAACCATGTGTGTAACGTGGGTGCTCCTGCTGTGTGGTCACAGTCCCTTATCACAGACCACACCTGCCTTTGCCGTTATCAGTGTGACAGCAGAGGTGCCACTGGTGCTACAGGATTCACGTGCTGACACAACTTACACGACAAATGATCTCTCAAATATCCTCATGTCCTTCCTGTCTGTGATTCAAGTGAACAACAAAAAGGAATTTCAGGCGAGAGCAATAAGCTTGTGCTATAAAGATGGAGTCTCGTGAAGAGGGGGACCTGTGTCATCTGACAAATTAAAGTCAACTGGAGCACAGCAAATGAGTGCCCCTTTGATAGAACTACCCATAACAGCTTAGACAATAGGACTTTGATTTTGTGTTGCTGGAGGATTCAGAAGTGTTCATTAAGGAGCAGAGAGGTGTTCACAGAGCATCAGAGCCTCCAGCATGTTCTAAATAGAACTAATCAAACAGTTGGGCTTCTGATAAAAGAACATCTAACAAAGTGGTGGCTGCATGTTTGTTTTCTCAGCTACTACTGCAGAAAAAAAGGTTTATTTCTAAATATCTTTGACATATGGAAACGAAAAATGTATTATTTATAATGATGCTCATGTGGCAACAAAAGAAAAATTGGGAAAAAACCCTCTTGGTTAATATGTAAGCATCCAGAAACAGCTGGAAAAAAGCAACAAATTATGAATAATCAAATCATCACAAATTAAAGAATGCATGTATTAGGTATGTAGAATGTTTATATTTGGAAAACTTAGGCTAAAGGAGGGAGAATACCATTGGAACACAAATAAACAACAGTAGTTCATCACATGAGGCCTTCTATAATCTCATATAAAAGCAAAGTGAGACTTTTTAATATTTATTCATTCTTTTATAAAAACTGTTCTGCTGCCTGTAAATTAGTAATATCTGCAGGATCTACATAATTCATGATTTGATAAATATTTTACTTTTTTTCTGCTTATATTAACAGTTCTTACACAAATAAATCGAAGCTGCATAGCTTCATTTGCTATGCATTTTGGCCCTATCATAACTTTAACTTAAAAAAAGTCCTACTGGGCAGGCTCTGTGCTCTGCAGGCCCTCTGAAGGCAAACCCCCAGTGAGTGGCAGTGACACGGTCTCAGATGCAGCATCCTCAACCACTTGGTGACTGATTGCTTGATTTGGGGGGTTAGGTGGTGTGGGAGGTGTTTTCACATAATGAACAGGAGTAAGCAGTTTCATATATTAGAGGCCAAGTCCCTAACTGCTCCCAGTGAGCTTATATTCTTCAGCCACAAGCTGTCTGTTGGTGCCAAAACTGCTAAAATTCCTCAGCATCACAGGTATCTTAAAATACTGACTTTGTTACAGGACACTGCATCAGCCAAGTGAAATCCCACTCAAGCCACAAGTTCTCTTTTATACAAGCAACTACAAACATTCAGGGGAAATGGATACCCCAACCTGGCTGCCAGCAGAGGACAACCTCATCTCACAAAGGCAGGACAGATAAAAACAAAATCAAGTTTCTACAATTCCAGTTCACCTCAGTTCCTGCTCTCACTCACCAGACTATAGTTTTCCTGAATACAAACTTCATGTCTAATTATTTACAGAAGACAGGCTGCACTCACACATATATATGTGGAGTGTGTATGTGACTTTTACATATAAATATATATATATATAAATACACACATATATAAAAGAAAAGGATGACATTACATCAACTCCTCAAATAATAACCCCTTGAACCCCCCCAAGCATAAAATCTGTAACAAATTTCAGTTTTTAGGTCACTGGACGACAGCCCACATAGAGCAGAAGGGACTGAAAATTAATGCTACCACTGAAGAGAAAAAAATACAAATAAAGCCAAGAAATGAAGAAATGATAATGCTATGAAGACACAGAATAGCCTATTAAACAACATTTCTTACCAGATTTTATTCATTTATTCATTTCTGACTGAACGTTTCAATTTCCTCAAATATACAATATGCAAAAAGAAAATTAAATAGTTTATCATCTGAAAAAAAACCCCAAAACCTGTTTCTATGGTGTTTTTTTTTTTTTTTAAGCAGCATTCACTTACATGTTAAATAAAACTAATGCTAGCTTGTATCAAAATCAATTACCACTCATTCTCTGTTGCAGGGGAGGGGCATTTATAATAATGAAAAGCGAGAACTACCAGCCCTAGCTGGTAGAGCGTAGATGTTACATGCAATAGTTGTAAGTGGTTGTTTTGAGACTGGATTTTTTCCTTCTTGTCTCAAGCAGCTATTGAAAGACTGTGCTTGGAAAACAACCAGCTGTTACTAGATTTAGTGTTTGGTTTTGTTCTGTGGTGGGGCTTTTTTGTTTGTTTGTTTTTAGGGGTACTCATCATGCCTAGAATAACTTTCAGCCTACAGTTAAATACTCACCTCTCTGCTCATGAGCTTCGAAATGGTTCTTTGAAAACAGAAGCATTAAATGATACGCCCCTTAAATGCTTCATCCATAATTACAAACTGAAACATTTTGCTTTCCCCACACAGGCACAGTGCGTGTGTACACACAGACCCATTTTTCCCTGGTTGCCATTCTCACAGCCACATCTCCTGCTTTCCCTCTGTCTCTCGTTTTTCCCCCTCCTATGCAGTCCTGATGTTTTGAGGGACGTGAAATCACACAGTGGGTGATTTTACCAGAGTTTAGAAGCTGAGCAGAAACTTCTCTGGCACAGCCATTTGGCCTGACCCATCCTGTCCCAGGCAGCTGTCTGTCCAGAAGTGGCAGTGCTCCTGCTCCTGCTCTCAGGGCAGAGAGGGAGTGAGCTCCCAGAGTGGTCCTGTGGCACCTCTTGCTCCTGACCACTGTCCCCATGGAAGTACCCGGAGCCAGGTGGGATCTGCCTCTCCCTCTGGTGTTAGCACACCTCTGGCTGATCTGCGCTGCTGTGGCAGTGCTCCCCCTCCTTCCAGCTGGGCAGGGGTGCTCTGAGCTCCACTGGAGGAGGATGCCTCTAGAGCCCAGCCCCTTTTTTTTAGAGATGTGATGAGCTCCTGTGACAACAGGCCACCAGGCTGAGAGGAACTCATGACCAGAGAGAACCTCAATACTCCCATGAGACAAGATGTTAGCACGAGTCCTCCCTCACAGGCACAGCATAGCTGGGACACCAAAATACCAATCAGCTAAAATAAGGTAGTGCAGCCCCCACGCTCTCCCCTCAGCATCCAGCCACCGCAGCGGGTGCAGTAGCCAAACATGCCAGGCAAACGTGGGGCTGCAGCACTGCCACAGTCACCTACACCCCGGAGGGAGAAGATGGTGGGACAGGGCAGAAATCAGGCAGTTGCTGCTTACAGGCCGAGTATTAAACTGAAAATCAACCTCTCACTGCTAGCACTATTACAGCAGCGTTCACAATCTCAGCGGGGGGCCATTTTCATCTCTTCTTTGATGTGAGAAAGGTGAAAGTGATGGTGCATTAGAAACAGGAATGAAAGGGGCAGGTTTGGAATCATTAAGTAAACTCCCTGTCTCTTAAAAAGGAAATGTTCTTGAATTTACTCAGTTTCTCATCTCATCTGGACATATTAAAGCAAAGTATCTAGGAAGAGAAAGAACTCTTGTGTGTTTCAGCTTCACTTCACTTCCAGATACCACACCTTCAGGTTTGACCAGCTGCAGTACTTTAATTAACCATTACATCTTTTACAGGGTGTAATTGGTCTCACAGCTAGTTCATTAAAGCCACAGCAGAATCATCCTGACAGTCCAGCCATGAGCAAGTTCATACAGAGCATTAGCAGTTCGGCTCCCTGCATATTAAGTTGGCAAATGTTTTCTGAACAGAGGAGATGAAATGGTACTGGCCATCTAGTCCCTGTCAAGCGTGTACCCAGAAAAATATTCTAAAGAGAGATGACCAGGAGCAAAGAGAGAGTCTCCAGCCTCATTACTCCCTATTCTGCTCAACATATGTCAAGTGTTTGCACTAGGCAACCTGACATTTTAGCTTACTGTTGGTCTACCCTGGAAACCTGATATTTAGAATGTAGTCATTCTATATCTGGCCCCTGGAGCAGCTGCAGTTAAAGGAAGATGAGTTATTAAAGAAACTCTCCATTTGGTGGCATTTTGTAGGTGGAAGTCTTTCGAGACACTCCTATTACCTGAAATAGTCACTAAATAGTTTTACTCGTCTGGGACTTTGAGGTAATCTGAAATATGACACTTTTCTCTCTGCCTTTCAAGCTTGAAATTCACAGACTTTATCAAGGCTTCTGCATGGACCTCAATATTCCCAGATGCAGATTTTCCAGAAGCACGTTCTGTCTATGACTCAAAAAATAACCCTTGTCCATCTCTCTGTCTCTCTCACCTTTTTCTTTGCTGTACTTTTAGCTTTTCTCCACCTGCCCACACCTCTTCATCTTCTGTCTTCTTTGTCCCATTTTCCCTTTTTAACTCACTCATCATTAGGAGAAATTTTCAATTCTCTTCTCCAACAAGAACTAATTTTCAGGAATGAACTCCACTGGCCTTTTCAGTCAGTGGACTTGGTTTTGAATTACTTTTTCCTTAGTGCTGACAGGCAGAGCTCAAGAAATTCACTTTCTTGAGGTGTATCAGCAAGGTCTTCCAAGGCAAACACAACCCCTTGCTGCCTGCTCTCCAGGCACATATAAACTTGTTCTGCCAATGCCCTCAGCCAAACGCAACTTGTACGGCCCTGGTGAGTTGCTGAGCCACAAAGGCAGTTGAAAGAAAAAACAGGTGTTAAAGCCACAGTACTAAGCCATTTATCACTGTGTTAGCATGCCCAGGTTTTAGTGCATCTGGAGCTTGGTCAGAGTAAAAGAATCGGCACTCAGAGTACTGACAAAGGGAGCTCGTAACTGTCTGCAAAAGACAACACAGGAAGAGGCTGAGGTTATTGCTAAGAACCATGCTGAAACTCAACTGGGGCTTCAAAAGCCTGTGGGGAAGTGAGAGTCTCGATGGCATATTAACAGGTTTTTTTCTAAGTTTCTCACAAACAATATTTGTCTTCAGCAGTGTCTTCAGCAGCAGAGGCTTATGTCCAGAGAAATTTCTGACCTTTTAACAAAGACTGATGAGTAACAACTTTCCTATCTTTTCTCCAAAAATAAAATAATTCAAAAAAACCCCAACTTGATTAACCTTGCTAAAAGCGAATAACGCGTCAGCTTCAATATCACACAATGCCCGCACTAAGATTTAACTCACTTCTAGGAACTTGGTGAGCTGTTTCTGTGTTAATGTAGCCCAACTCTTTGCAGAGTTTCACAGCTGAAACCTTGCTGAGGTGACACCCTCCTTACCAAGAACATAACTTGGAAAAGTGTTTTTAAAACAGAAGGACTTCCACATACATGCATGTAAAAGATGCACAAAGGGCTCTGTTAACACCTTCAAGCATCTTGAATGCTTAAATAATTTTTGAGCACATTTTGACCATTGTATCAAAGTATCGTACTGAATTATGACCCTCTAGACACAAAAGGCATGAAAATATTTTGGATAATTGAGCACATGAATAAAAAATCATTGCTGAATTGGATGCTGTACAGCTTATAGATAAGAATAACACCTTTGTTGTGTAGGTTTTACAAACTCCATGAGCCTAACTGCCTCAGCACAAGGATTTCTTCTAAAAAAAAAAAAAAGGTGTGCACTCAACTCAAAGCTCAGGGCACACACTGAGTTTTCATATGCTCAGGAGTTTTGCTGATTCAAGTATCAACATGAACTCTGAGCAGCAGCAAACAAACTTTGGTCTCCAAAGTCTGGTTAAGGCAGTATCCAGCATCAAAACAAATTCTAGGAGAAGAAAAGTAAACAATAGTGCTGTTAACTCTATTGGTCCTTAAGCTCTCAGAAATCAGTGATATGAGTCGCCACTCTCTTTCTTAAATTAAGTGCCCAATCATTAGAATAAGTACTAGTCAATAAAGCTGTTTATTATAGTAACATGAAGGGAGGCTTTTAATTGATAATAAAATATTTTTAATTACTAACTCTGTTAACACTTGAAACATGGATGCTGGGATGCTAAAATAAGCTTAAAGATTCAGGAACCAAGTCTATAATCAAAACAGATCACCTACACCACTCTCATCTTTCATTTACCACTGGGCTGTGGGAGAAACAATGAATTTAAAGAAAGATACACAGGATGCAGTGGGCATCAGTAGTGAGTGAGTACACACAGAGCTTCAGATCATCTTCTGAGGCTGAAGGAAACTATTTCAAAAAGCCATTCTTCTACAGTGAGTTGTAGCAGTAAGAAATAAAAAGGCGTTGTGTAATACATGGTATGACGAAAAATACCAATATAAGAGAATTCTCAGACTTGTCTGTGTGTTTATGAATGTAGTTCAAAAGCATAATGACTTGGATACACCTCAAAAGGTGGAGGGAGCCTTGGGCTGATGTGCAGATCAACACTGGAAGAGGCCAGGAAGACAACTGGGCTATTAATCAAAGACCCATACCTCAAGCTTAAATTTCTGAAAACATCTGTTTTTCCCCTTAGGAATTGTAACACTCAGTAAGAAATACAACAACTCAGTTTTTCTGTCATCATAAACCCGTCCATTCTCTTCTCAAAAGAAAAAACAGCCATGAAATGGAGTTGTTTCTAATCACTTCAATCAGTTAGTTACAGGTCACAGTTTCTTGATGAAAAATTGTTTTCAAGTACCAGTTACAAAAGCATGCCTCAAATATGAGGTCTTTAATTTTATTATAATTAGAAGTGTTTGTATGCACAGCTGAAGAGGAGGTGTAAGGCACCGCTCACTGTGTAGCTAACACACAGTGAATGCAAGAGGAGGAGAAGTAATCCACAGTAAAGGGATGGGAACCAGGGAAATACACATTTATAAAGTGAAGACATTTGAGAAACGTACTCATAGAGAGATCACAGAAAAACGTTGGCCAAGAACATGCTGAAATCACAGTCAAACAACGCATCGATTGACAAAGTCAGTGAATGGATGAAGCCAAGAAAAGTGAAGCTAAAAATTAAGAATGAGAAGCTTTGTAGTGACAGGTAGCAGAGTGTGCCAGCTGAGTGAGCTGAAAGACTGAGGCAAGTTTTCAGCTATGGAAGGCGTGTTTGTTTAGAAAGGGTGATTAACCAGTGCAACCACACTGCCAAGAGCAGTAATGCACACAGCAGTTGTTGCTGCCTTCCTGGGTGTCTTTCCGAGAGCTACGCTGCAGCCAAACAGAAGCTACCAGGATCAACAAAGGGGTACCTGTGCAAAATGTAATGATCTGGTTTTTACAGAAGGTCAGATAGAATGATCTAATGGTCCTCCCTGGTCTTAAATTCTCTGACTCACACAGAAAGAGGCTGGCAGAGCACAGGAAAAGAACACGGTGCTGCATGAGCCCCCTTCTTGCACGAGTAGTTCAGATCCGTGCTCTTCACCTCAGAAGGAGAAAGAAGTGTATTACAGAACACAAATTCAGTGCCAGGGACTCCCTGCAAATAGTGGCGGGACACTGAAGACTTGAGGCAAAGATCCTAGAACTTACTGAAATTATTAAAGGCTTCCCTTCAAGAGGAAACTGTTGAAAGGCTTTTATTTACTTAAGAAAATGAATAAATGTAACTGTGAAGCTTCTCTCCATATATGGAGGACATCACTGGGAACTAACAGAGAGCAGATATTTTTCAGCAGTACTTTGGTGACACAGAAAACCCAGACCAGAAAATATTTAGTAACTGTTCTGACTCCTCCATCATCGTATCATCTTACTTGCACCCACAATATAGGGAGAAGATAACAGTATTTTTCTTCACAAATTATATATATTTAGCCCATTTTTTTGGCAGTCAAGCACAGCTAGACAAATCTGATCTTCCCTCCTGGAAGAACTGTACTTAATTTTTTTCTAAGACCGAGCATGTTACACAATACCAATACAACTCGATTATTTAGACAGACAGATTTGGAATACATGGCCTTTGTGAAAGCTCTAATTCACACTTAAGACAAAAAACATGTTCAACAGCTCAATCCAGTATTTTTTTTTCTTTTCTAGAATCTCTCAAAGATTTTTACCTATTTTTGGCATTAAAAGTATAGGCTTTTCCCATAAAATATTGCAAAAGAATAACTACCCATGCTAAAAAGACAACATGAGGTTCTCAGGACATTTAGACTCAACAAATATTACAGAGGCCCGTTGTGAGCTATGTATAGCTAGAAAAATCAAATTTCATCTGCCATTGTGTCAGGCTGCATTCCAAAGTCATTTTATCACTGCAGTGAATACCAAGATATTTATCTTTCCTGGCCAGGTTAATCTTGTGTTCCATAATTATCGTGACTGCCATAAACACATTCAGTTCTGTTTCTGCACTTGCAAGTGGTGCCAATTTTAGGGGAAACTGAGCTTAAAGGGAGTTGCTTTTATTTACTTTTAACTTAAAGGCAACTGCAGAAATTAGGAAGTATATTGCATTGGAGATTTATTACTAGACATGTAATGATAGCTTTCCAGTTAATTTTTTAGCCCCAAACTAAATTGAAATCATTACAAGGCTACCACATTTAAAGTGTTCCAGGCAGGCAACGACTCGAGAGTACTACGAACATAGCTGGGTGCCAGTATCTCTCTGTTTGCGAATCTGTGGTGTGCACACACACATAAGTTTTGATGAATTTTCCAGAGCACTTTCTTGGGATTCCCCACACACATCCCATTTCCTCTGATTATATGACAAATCCTTAGGATGCAACATGTTTTGTGAGTCTGCAGGCCTGGCAACTTCACCATCCTCCTGTGCAACACAGCTAAACAGTTTGCAGTTCCAGATTTGGCTCATTTGGAGTTGGCATGGCCCTCTTCACTGCACTCTGTAGTTGTGCCCTAAAGCAGTGGAAAACATGGTCAGCCAGGGATCTTTCCTACTAGACATACTGCCATTCTTACTGCAGATTATTAGCACCATTCCTATGAGCATCTGCTCTCCTCCTGCTTTGAGTAGGAGACAATAAATAGCACCTTTGTCTCTGCTTTCAATGACAACAACCACGCAAAATGCAAGGCTCAGAAAAACTGGAGAGACAGAGAGAAAACAGGAAAAGAACATGACTCTGTCTGGGGACACTGAAGACTTCTGTGTACTTGCCGAAGGCCAGTCAAGATTAAAACCTTGAACAGTTCCTTGTCAAAAGCCAGAGTATGATGTGTGGAGCTCTATGAAAAGATTGAAAGGTTTGGTTTAGAGGGTTGAGCATATACTTTAGTTCAGAGGATACAAAAGTTGGAGCAAAAGCCAGACTGCAAACCCCCTATGTTTTGATTGCATTTAGCTTGTAGGAAACTGGCACCTCTCACTGCGTCACTTCAGAAGAATGAAGGTGAAGAGAATAGACTTTACCCAAACTTAGCAGAGATGAACTATATTTTGTGGTGTAAGTGCAATCCAAGCAAAAGCTCAACAAATTAGTAAGGCTCTGGCTAGTTTGTATTCACAGGGTCAGCAAAGGCCTATGGAGTAGGCACAAGAAGCAGAGTTTCCAAATCTCGCTTCTCTCCCTCTTTAGCTCAGTATTCTAGAGAGAAACAAGAAGATACAGAAACAGACAGAATACATCCAAAACTGCAAATCACCGGGGTCCTTCAGAGGTAAGTTCCTGACGTAATATGAAATACAATTATCTAATGAGAGTGAATACATGTATATATATATAAGTTTTTACCTACCAGTGTTTTCTTATTTCAGTTTCTCCAGACTTCCAGAGCCTCCATGTAAGTCTTTACATCCCTGGAAGTGTTTATGGCCAGGCTGTATTGGGCTTTGAGCAACCTGATCTAGTGGAAGACATCTCTGTCCCTGGCAGAGCAGTTGGAACTAGATGATCTTTAAGGTCCATTCCAATCCAAAGCATTCTATGAATCTATATAAAAAAAAACTTCTACTCTTCTAGCAAGTTTAGAGAAGCTTTGTAGCACTTCCCCAGACAGTAGGAAGAATAAATTGGAGGCTGTAAATCCATGCTCTTATGAGGAGATTGAGACAGTCTGACTTGCAGAGTTCTGGGGCTTCATCACAGGAAAAGCAAAATGTGCTTAAAAAGCATCACAGTTGAAGTGGATAAAGTAACCTTTGGCTTCTGCTGCAGAAGTGACAATATGGCAAAGTGAAGCAAAAGCCCAGTGCCACAAGCCTCATTAGCATAAGTAACAGCAGATGAAGCTGAGAGAATATGACACAGTGACCCACAGATTCCCCAGCTGTACTAAAAATAGCTACACAGAAGTAGACACGATATCCTCCAAATGTGGAAAAAACCCTTTAAAAAACAAAGTCTTAGGGAATCTAAATCCAAAGAAAACTTCTTTCTCTTTTAAAAAACTGCTATTGGTAACTTGACAATTCAGAATCAAATAACTACTTCTATGTGTGACAACATGCAGGGCAGGTCAAAATAAAGCCATGTGTTAGTTAGTGAAGGGCCAAAGACTGTGTTCAGCTAGAGCTGTCTCTGCTGGAGAGAGTCCTCCTAGAGGGGAAATTCTAGCCAGGCCATCAGCAACAGTAGTGAGGGCTGATGAGCAGGAGAAGGTGGTCCAATATGTAATAGAAATTACACAAATCTGAACTCAATCCAAGAGCTAAGGAATGACTAATTTCCACAATTATATTAATAACAAAGTGGGTAGGCTGTGGAGACTGGTCAATTTTACAGAGCAGAAAATGCTACCACAGCTATTGAGTGCGGCTGGGAGGTGACCAAGACCACAAGCACTGCTTATTTTTCAGTTTAAGCATATCTGACAGAAGAGTCAATGTGGTACACACAGTTCAAAGTGACAGCAACATACCTGTCCTGTTTGCTTTGCCTGGTTTCAATCTAATCTTGCACAACTTCAGTTAGGATGACAGTGGCATGCAAAACAGGTTGATGTGACGCACAAAATAGGTATGTCACTTTAGCTTTTATCTGAGAGCTTCAACAGCCAAACAATTTCTTTTACATCTCTGGAGAACCATATGCATTAAATTTAACATAAGTATTAACTACTGGCACCTCCAATCTTGGATATCATCTACAGTCATCATAAAATACAGCACATAAAACAAAAGAAAGGAGTCAAAGTGCATGGAAGATGTAGCAAATATTAAAAAGTAAAAATAAGAGGTGAAAAAAAATTAACGTGAAACACAAGAACACAACCCATCACTTTAAAAAATGTTAACTGTTGATCAACAAAATGAAAACATAATATAGTTATACCTATATTTTATAAAGAATATGGGACCATTAAAATAAGCATGTTAAACAAGGTCTAGAAAGAAAGCGTTCACAAGGTTAAGAACGGTTCTCCTTTCTGTAGAAACTGCTTTTCAGGTTCCCTGGATATGTTCTTGCATTTCTGGAGAACTGATAAAGGAAGAAACATGCTTGCCCTGTATTAATCAATATAACTTTAGTTCACAGGGAAAAGTCTAGGTATTCCACCACTAATGTCTAAAAATCTTCGAGACAGGAGATGTAGGAAGTGAACTTAGTAGTTCTAACACTAAGTGAGGTTATAGCTAAGCTTGGGATAAAACTTGGGATGGGGGCTCTTCCCCTGTAAACCCAAATCTTTCCTGTGTTTCCAATCAGACCTGAACAGAGAGCAGATTTCCAGTGATGTACCTGGTGACCTTCAGACAGCAAGCATGAGATGCAAGGCTGCTTCATATGGTGCTGTGCCATTGTCAGCAATCACAGGCACGTGTTGCAGAGTGGTGCAGCATCTCCCTGCCTGGGAACAGTTTTCTGTCAATATTCTTTCTCAGTCCAGCTCCCTACATATAATGCTGCTTTTCTCAACACTATAAAGTCTGAATTACAACGACTTTTCCCCTGGAGGACATGTAATGTTCAGTGTTCAGAAACACAGAATAAAATACTTGAGAAGGTAAAAGGGAAACAATTAATTCTCTTAATTATTTTATTCAAGGTTTTCCACTCTCCTCCTATCCGCTCTCCTGAGGGGAAAAAGCACAATCACTCTCACACTGTTTACTTTCCAGGGTTAACAACATTTACTTTAACATTAAACTTCAGGCTTGATCTTAAACGACTGTAGATGGGATTACAAAGGAGCAAATATTTGAGAGTTCGAATTGTCATTTTTTTTCCCCTCTGAGCTGAATGCATGCACCATGAGAGAACCATGCTGCGAGTCACTTGAAATGCATGGAGAAAAACAAGCATTTTCTAAATATACACAAAAATGTGTTCTTTGGTGTGTTCTTTAGAACCAAAGTAACTTTTCTCTCCTTCTGAACTCTTAAGGGGCTCATTCTTCAACCAGTGGTTACACAAAGAAATTAAAGCTGTTTCATTTTAGGTGTGTCTACCGCACCCTTACTTCTCCTGCCAGGAAAAAAAATAAATCTCACTGCTTCATATCTATTGTGGCTTAATAAAGAAGATCCTTAAAGCCCTACTCTATTCCTGAAATAGTAGTAGTACTAATACTAGGATTCAAAATATTTAATATTATAACCTGGTAGACAATATAGTATCAAAAAACCTGAAAGAACAAGCCAAAATTTAGGAAACTACAATAATATAATTAATGAAATTAATCTTGCTTCATGTATAGATGAGCTTTCTCTTGCTCAATTTCAGGTTATGTAGTAACTCACCACATATCTCTCACATTGTTCTTGAGCAATGGAGCTCATTACTTACTACAAGGAATTGGACTATTCCAGATGACTTGCAAGCACTACCAGAAAGACAAATTACTTACAGGTGCAAAGCAACATGCCAGAATGTACAAAGAAACATCACAGATCTAATCTAAAAATGCATCTGCAATGAAGATTCCAGTAACGAGTTGGGGTAATTTCATTTCTTTGGTTACAAGGAGAGGAAGTACTGCCAGGCTTCCATGATTACACTTTAACTGACCTTCAGAAAGAGCAGATGAAGACATGAACCCAACCCCTTCTAATCAGTTTGCTACCTCCTCCCTCCCCAAGTCCGTTTCACTGAAGGTAGGAGAGATATCCAAGAAAAGCCAGATTTCCATGGGTGTCTCCACTGAACCCTAACATTCACCTTGATGTTTAAGCCTGTTCTCTAATTTACCCACAAAGAAGCCAGAAATAACATCCACCTCACAAATTTTGACAAGTGTGCCAAAACCACTAGTGACCTGCTATACAATCCAGAGACCAACAGATAAACACAAATAAATAGCAAAAACTCTCTTGGCCCCAGCAAAAAAAATGTTGCTCCTTAAATTTCCCAAGTCCTTTACATTTCCTTTGTGTTGAGTTAGGCTTCCTTTCAAAGATCTGCAATCTCAATAATTAAAATAAGGCTTTTCCCATTTTTAGTGAAATTTTGGAAGAGAACTCCTGTGGTTTTCCATGCAGAAATGAGCCTGGGGCTATCAGACTGTCAGTGTCTGAAGCTCAGGGTCAACAGTCGGAAACAAACCTTTTTATTCTAAGTTACAAAGTTGAAATCAGTTATGAATAAGATAAGATAGTCCCAAGACAATGTTCCCTGTATATATTTTATCTTTTTTTTTTGTTTTTAAAGTTTAAACAATTTTGTCTTGAGGTATCAACAACACAAGGCTTCTGCCGGGTGCTCCAAAGTGGCTCCTGAACACCTCTGGACAGACTCCATCCCACCTCCATTCAGTCTTGAAGCTTACAACCTTCCTTTTACAGAAAACACTTTTACTGAACAACTGCATTGGTTCAAACTTGGATCATGTTAGCAGTGGTGGAAAAGGAGCCCAGCCTCCAGAATACAACCTGTTACAGCAGACAGCTTCCAACATCCTGCAAATGACATCCTGCTTTTCCCCCATCTGACAGCAGCCCCATATGACACTTCTTGACACCTTCCAACTTGAAGACACAATGTGTTTTTCCTTCACTGATTATCTCAGAATGACGAAACAACTCAAATGCTATAATAGCTTTTTTTTTTATACCCCAAAACCCTGCTAGGAGCAACAGATATTATCTGTACAACCAGTGTGTTGTGAAATGCCACAGACACACATTTGAGTAGCACTTTTTTTAAGGACAAAAACATTTTTTGTGATTATTTTTATGGTATATCTTTTTTAATAAAGCTTTATTTCTCTTTTTTTACCCTTCTGAATTAATAGCCTGTCACAGCCATAGACCCATATCTCTTTCAGTTTTAAGCAGTTAAAAGTGAGGAAACATCCTTAGAATTGGTTAAACTCAAGATTTGATAATATGTTATGAGTACAGCCAAGGAAAATTTTTGATACTTTCCCTCTCTAGCACACAAAAACATTAGTAATGCAAGGCACTCCTGATGTTGTTCAAATACAATTCCTCATGCCCCTAACTTCAGCTCAGGTGTACACAACCTACAGCAGTTTTAAAATAGTAATAATGCCCTTTGCACGTTGTATTTTCATCTGTCTTTTCACAGTAAGTTCTGGATAAATACCTCTGGAGTGACTCTTCTTCAAATGGAGAGAGGTTTAATTTTACAAACTTTCTTGTTTTACCAAGTATCAGCTGTGGTCCACACCCACACATTCTAATATCAATTATCCCTAAAAATGACCAAGCTTTAGTCATTATGTCCTGTCAATTTGGAAAGCTCAGGTGGAATAATTCTGTTTAACTTCACTGTGGTGGGTTGACCTCGGTGAGCAGCCAGACACCCACCCAGGCTCAACAGGACAGAGGCAGAAAACAGAATGCAAAATCTTGGGTCAATACACAGACAGAGAGATCACTTACCAGTTACTGTCATGGGTAAAACAGACTCAGCATGGAGAATAAGAATGTAAATTATTGCCAATTAATGTAGCATGGGATAGCAAAAAGCAAAGAAAAAATGATTGAAATAACACCTGCCCCCATGTCCCTTCTTTCCTAAGGCTCTGCTTGTCTCCCAGCTCTTTCCCCACCACTCAGACTCTGCGGGACACAGGGTGATGGGCAGTGGGGACTGTGCTCAATCTGTAACAGCGCCTCTCTTCTGCTCCATTCTCTTCACACTTTTCCCCTGAGCCAACTTGGATCCTCCCTCAGGCTGCAGCCCTTCAGGAGCTACCACTCCTCTGTGGGGTCTTCACAGGCTGCAGCTTCCTTTAGGGCAGACCCACCTGCTCTGGCATGGTGTCCGCATTGGACTGCCTCGTGGATATTCACTCCAGTACAGTCTTCTCCAAGAGCTGCAGAGGAATCTCTTTTCGAGCACCTCCTCCTATCCTCCTCATTCTTCCCCCTGCTGTTTCACACTGTTTTCCCTCAGTTCCCTCAGGGCAGTGCTTTCCCCTTTCTTAAACAGGCTTTTCCTGAGGCACCGCCAGCTTGGCTGTGGGGCTCAGCTGTGCCCTGGAGTGGATCCATTGGAGCTGGCTGGGAGCAGCTGTGTCAGGCAGAGCACAGCCCCTGGCCTTTTGTCACGGAGGCCACGCCTGCAGCCCCCTCCCCTGGTGCCTTGCCACCTATATCAAATAGAGTCACTTAGGAAAGAGGCATCGGCCCTCCCAAAACCTCTGTGCACTGCTGTCCCTCCACCTCTCCACCCAGGGCAGTGCTGACATGGGCGAGGCCAATCCTTCCCAGCCCCATACCTATGGGCACAAAGAATTGCTCTTCCAGTCTTGTCAATGCAGCTCTGTCCAGCACTATCAATATGAGTTTATTTTTCCTTTAAACTAACCTGAGAGAGCTGGGACCTAATAAAATCCCAGAGAACAAAATAAAACTCACTATTTCAGCACTGATACACCTCTCAGTAGTTTCTTTGTGCTTTCTCATATTTCTACAACTTCAGGGACAAGATGTTAAACCAGAAAACTATGCTGAAACACAAACCAAATACCTTGTGATTTCTCTCCTGAATTATAATACTACTGTTCTGAGATGGTTGTTCACTCAGGTAAAAACTTATCTCCTGACCTGGCAGGATCCAACAGCAGAATAAGTTAGTCCTCTGAACTCACACCACTGCATTTCCCCCATCTCATTGACTGGCTCATTTTTTTCTCTCTTTCAAAGCAGATGTTTCTTCTCCCTCTCTCTCAGTTTAAGTGTTTCTGTTGAAGTAAAGGCTGTGGAGGATTCCCAGTGACATACCTATCTCTGGCTCACACACAAACTGCAATGCCTAATAAGGGTACCTCTGTTTCCATGGCATCTCAGAATCATCAATGGGTGGCTTGTCTCGCACAATACAATCTTCATTCAGTATAAAATCCTCAAACTGTGAGGATTTTACCAGGAATGCCATAAAATGCAATCCCCTTTCTGCTTAGGGTATTTACAGCTTCACAGCCGGTCAAGGTTTGCAGTCATCATTCTGTATCTGGTTTTCAGGATACAAAGCAGACCCTTCACATTAATTACAAATTGTTCCCTAGAGCAAAGTCACTTTTCTCTACGATTTCTCACATGCCACATACACTGATGTCACAAAATAGATAATAAAGCATTAGCATTAAATAATAATAAATTAATAAATGTTCTGCTCCCCAGGCTTAGTTAGATTTATGAAATTGTGTGCTACATGTAGCCCAACAGAGATGCTTGAGCTGCTACTTATTTGATGGGTCAGCCAGGTCATGCAGAATATCACAGTAAATACCATTTTCACTAAGGACTCATTAAGGAAAAATTCATCTGCTTGTTGCCGGAGGAATAACCCTAATTGGTTCTCTTCAGCAGTTTACCACTTCCCTACTGTTATGAGGCCCTTATCATCTGCACTAACACTTTGTCTAAGGCTGATGATTCAAAGTCACATTTAGGCCCACATAGTTCAACAAACAGTGCCTGTAAGAAAAGTGTTGGATTAGGTATTATGACAGACGATGAGGTATTATTACTTAAAGCATTTTTAGCTTGCTAAAGGAACTCAACAGGAATTAAAGAATAGATTCTCTGAAGGAAGCAAACCCTATCTGACTTTGCGTATTCTGAGGGTAAATGATGGTGCTGGTTTTACTTGGCATACGGAGCCAGAATATGTCGAGAATTTTCAATTTTTGCTTCCTCATTACATCCTTAAATTAGTAGCCTAAGAGTCTCCTCATAACCCTCACTTTCTTAGGATTTGTTTGTTCTTAGTTCAGGTAGCATCATAACTGATGGTTTACCTAATCCTCATTATTTCTGAAGTTTTGAAAAATAACACAGCCTGGGAACAAATGTAATTAACTACTGGGATTTATCAGCATCTGTGACATGCTTTTTGTTCCTGGCTTCTGCAGAAATACCTGAAGAGACATACGCATACAAAGATTTAATCACACTGGGCTGGCAATTTATTTCACTATTTTTGAAATGTTTTGCTAAGTACCAAATTTGTACAAAAGATAAAAATCCTTTGTGCCTTTCAGTAGTCCAAAACAAGGCCACTAAGAAATGAGAAGTCAGTAATTTTTCTATTAGGTTGAGAGTCATCACAGACACTAAACCATCAACATCTTAAAGTTCTTAACTACCTTAACTTCAATCTTCCATCACTGAATATTTCAATGGTGCCAAAACTAGTGCATCAAAGCATCCAGTTTAAAAAATTCTTTCCATTATGACTCAGAAGAATATAAATATGAAATTTTCCATGTACATGAAGTTGTTTAATACTTTTTCTTTCCTGCCTTGTTATCAAACCTGATTCAGTCACAATTCAGGGCCTGCAATCATTACTGAAGACAACAGGTTGCATATTTCACTGTTTGCAGTCCTTACCAACAGTGAATGAAAACCAGCCTCAGACTGCAAAGTCTTTTTTTTTTTTCTTTTTCTTTTTTTTTTCTGCCAAAACCACTAATTTAAACAAACTGGTGAAATTTCAGCTCGCCCTTTGAAAAAGTGGTCCTTGTACCTAGGGATATTTGTTAAATACCATTTGGGACCATTAATATCAAATTACGGAGGAAATCCCATTATAAATCATATTTTGTAGTAAGAGGAAATAAAGATGTGTTTAATATGAGCATAGTGTGGGAATATTCAAATGATTCTTGTTACAAAAAAAGACAAAATGACGAACATCTTCCCCGTATCTGTGCTTTATTTTTTGCAAAAGCAAGTGTGACCTGCATAATGGCTGTCAAAAAATAACAAGCTGCTCATAAAAGAAAGTCTACAGAAAGCAGCATGTGGTGGTTTTATTTAGTGTGGCTTTTAAGTTTCAGAGAAACAGATCAATATAAGTGATCAGAAGTGAATGCTTAAAAAATTTGATCCCATGATGAAATTCCTCATGATCTTTATTCCTAATAATCAGAAAGACACAAAAAGAGGTGAAAGTAAGACTAGATACAGATTAAGAAAGCACAAGTTTCAAGTAGCTTAAGTTTTGTTCAAATTTTGCTTTAACTTTTTCTGATCTTTGGCTTTCCCCAGCTGTGGCAAGTCTTGGGCAGGAGAGAATAAAGGGGAAGGAAAAAAAAGAAAGAAAAAAAGACGAGTATTGTCAGCATTGGTCAAAACCAACCGTATGTCCTTGACCATTTCAGTACCTTGAGCTTCTGTATCATCCAGCAAGTCAGAGAACTGGTTGTGCTATGTGCAGGATCTTTAGGGAAATGTAAATGAAAGAAATGCCTTGTAAAGAACAGCATCGTAATGTAAAACACTAAGCTGGGTAACTTGAGGATACTATTGAAAAAAACTGTGTGACTGATCTTGATTTACTTTCTGATTTCCATTTTTTAAGACTAAGATCTACTCTAAAGATAACAAAAGCCAAAGAAACTGTAGTGCAGCCAGAAGTTCCTGATTTTTATAAATAGGTGCATCTTGCATCCTTATTCTGATGCACAGATGCTCAGACCAAAAAGAAAAATTTAGAAAGATACACGCAAAACTATTAGCACTTCCATTCTTCCACTTCTGGTAAAGCCCTGATTTCTCTTCTTTCACATCTCTACTTCAGCTCTCCCTTTTTCATGACTACATCACTGGGTCTATCATGTCCGGGACATTTCTGCATGGAACTCCTGTGTTCATATTCTCAGTTCTGCAGTGAATCTCATGGACATTTTGGAGCTAGTAGCACAGAGCAGGAAAGATGCAAGACCACTGGTACCTTGTAGTTTAAGAAATCATAGAATAGTTTCAATTGTACAGGACCTTTAGGGTCCTCCATGCAACCTCCATGCAACATCTTCAACTAGATCGAGTTGCTCAGAGCCCCATCCAACTTGAATTTTTCTGAGAAAACCTGGAAAATTGGTTTCCACCACCTTTCTGGAAAACTTGTTTCCGTGTTTTACCCCTCTCACTGTAAAAAACTTGCTTTTTTAATCTAAACTTTTCATCCTTCAGTTTAAAACCATTCCCCCTTGACCTATCACTTACATAGCCTTGTAAAATGTCCCTCCTCAGCTTTCAAGTCCCTTTTAGTTACGGGAAGGCTTCTATGTGGCCTCCCCAGAGCTTTCTCTTCTCCAGGCTGAACAACCCCAACCCTCTCAGCCTGTCCTCGCAGGAGAGGTGCTCCAACCCTCTGATCATCTTCATGGCCCACCTCTGGACCAGCTCCAGCAGGTCCATGTCTTTTTTGTGTTGAGGGACCCAGATGTGGACTCCAGGTGGAATCTCACAAGAGCAGAGAAGAGGGAGAGGTTAAAATATATGATTGCAGGGATATGAGGTTTAATATTCTGTGGAAAAAACCCCAAACCAACAAACCAACCCAAAACAACCCCAAGCTCTATAGGGGAGGAGAGAAAGGATACCCCCTAGCATTTATTATCAAATATGTCCCTCCCCAAATTCTTAGTAATTTTAATTCTGTTACACAGTATGAATAATTAAATTAAAAACCTACAAAGTGTGAACTCTGAGTTTTGAAGGACAAAAACATTTCCCTCTTTGCTAATATACTTAATTTATTAATACATTTTGCTTAGATGTAATATGTCTTTGTATAATGCTTTCTGGCAGTACATAAACAGATGCTCAGGAATATCCCTTGGACAATTTGACTTCCATATGTGCCTTTCCTTATGGTTTTCTTGCAAGGCGATTACCATTCATTCATCAAATGACTGTCTCACAGAAAACCCAAAGCCTCTTCATTCTTCACCTTATGTTCTATTTCCACTCCTCCTGCCCTCCTCCTCATTCCAGTGGGTTTTTAAAAGGACAGATTTGACTGATAGAGAGAAGGAGTACATCTCCCTTTCCTCCTAGCTCCGCTTCTCATGACCCTTGGCCAAGATGGTCAGACACTTCCCCACATTGTGTGTATTTCTCAACTAAAATTTCAACCTTCTTCAGGAGGAACCACAAGCTGAGCGAAGCAGCAGGTGACCAGCAGCAGAAAGCCAAGAGCTGCCACATTACACTCATCTTCCTCTTGTCAGAAAGAAAAGTCAGGACATGTCAGGATGAGCTCATTCAAAACTAGTCCTGGGGTGCTGGTGGACAGAAAATGCGCACAAGTAGCTGTGGAAGTACTGACACCATAACCCATTTCAAAGGCCTTGTTTCTGGCTAAGACTATCCATTAAAATAAACTTAAAAAAAAAATTAATCATGGCCTAGACACAATAAAACATTGAATGATTTGCAAAACTAATAAACTTTGTCTCCACCATAGCCGATCTCCTCCCATACTTCTGCAACTGAGCACAAACTGCACAGCTCATAACCAAAAACGGTCTCTTAAGGTTAATAATGCAGCACTGCTTTTTGCAAGGCTCCTCCAAAAAGCACTAGGTCCATGCACAATTTGATTTTGTATGAACAGGACCACTCTAACCCTCATGACAGTACTAAAATTATAAGTTTCTATGAATAACATTCAAAAAGGTCAGTCTCCAGTCTTCTAAACTTCATTACTCCTGGAGTGTTAGGCAGCTGTCATTTCCCTCCTCCACAAGTTTTCTTCACTAACTTGAGCCTCTCCCTACCTTAATTCCCTTTTACTCCTGTAAGAACAAGACCCTGACTGGACTTGTGAGTGCTTCACTTAACAGAGGTTGATGGGAATTATCATTGCTCTGCCAGACTGCTCCAGCCCATATCCTTAATCTCTGTTTTTGCCTGTCATCTCACGCTTCTTATTTCCTGTTTTTTTCCCTCTTCAGTTCATGCAACCAAGTATCAGCATACAGCCTGATTTCTGTCTCTTCTTTGTAGAATTAATATATGTACCACACCTGAGGTACGTATCTGTAAATCTGCGTGGAAGTGAGTGTATTTTTCTTGTGTTGTCACACTGCCTAGGACTACAGATTCCTTACCCTTGACTAGGATTAATAACCAGAATCATGTGAAGGAGCACATACAACCAGATTGCACCTCAGTCAGTAAATAACCTTCCACAGTTTTCTCAGTTATGTCTGGCCAACATGTGAGTGACAACCCTCTGTGCCCTTGCACACCTTTGAGAAAACCCTCCCAAGAAGAGATTTGAAAACATGGATCCCATATCTAAATATAAAGTGAAAGATGTCAGCTCAATAAATTACTGCAGGAAGACAGAACGGAAGGAAGATTTAAATGTAAGGATGGGAGAAAATCTGTGTGCATCAGGCAAAGGATGTACAGATACACAACTGGATATCTGCATGTATCTATAGTAGAAACATCTGCTGGTTCTTATTGCTGCTTCTCTCTTCTTTTTCTATTTCTGTTCATTTGCTTCCCAGCCCTCTTTATTGAATGTAGATGCTCTTTCCTTATTATTATTTTTCATATTTGATTACAAGCTTCTAAGATGATAAAAGGAAAGGAAAAGGAATATATGGTTTCCTCTAATTCCATCAGATCTAGACTTTCACGACTAAGTCTCAACTCAATTCTTAACATTTTAAATTGTTATTTTTAATAATAAGCATTTTACACAGGGGCTTGCTCATTAGACAGTCCTGTATTACTGTAGCTCTATTTATAATCAACAGCTGGCTCCACCTAGTGTCCTATTAATTCATCAGTGAAAGAGAAAGCTAAAACCAAATACTAGAGAGAAAACAGAAACAAACTATAAAATCACTTGTCAGCTGGGTGATGGCCACAGACAGCATGAAGTTACAATTACTGGCGTCACAGGGAAAAGACCATTTTAGGTAACTACTGTATGGTGATTGCCAGCCAGCACTCTGGAGACATGAAGACACTAAGCAGCTTCAGGAGTATAAATATAATATATGCAATATAAAACAGTTTTACTGCTACCCTGAAAGGAGAATGGCACTTAAGCTGTTTATAGGGGTTACTCTCTCACTGTTTCACCGTGATCAACAATGACAAATTATTGTTAAATTTAACTGAACTTCTATGAAACAGAATAATATTTTATTGTCATCAAAACTACGGAACTATTTTTGGCTGTTCATACCCCACAGTGATCCTCTCTGTTAATGAGCACATCTCCCCTCCCGGCAGTTACAAAATCATTTAAAATGCCTCTTGTAGATGATCAAAACAGGGAAATCCTCAGGCTAAATAACATTAACTATTAGTTTTACTGATCTTTACATTCAAACTTTCTAAAGGCTGGTTCACTGCCATATATCTAGAAACATCTATCTTTCTAAAACTGTTACAGCTTTACTCAGCAACATTTAGTGGTTAATAGCCTGATCCCTGTTGACAAGACAACACAGAGCACAGCCAACAAAGTAATTTAAGATAAAGTCAGAAAAGTGAATATCCAGTTTGACAAGACATTACTTGGTTATCACCTTGGAAAAAACGATGTATCTAATGAAAAATGGAGTTTACACAGAAGAAAGCATTTCGTAAAGCAAAATAATCCAAGTAATTTAACATAATCATAGCCTGTGAGCTATCAAGCAGCATTTGAGCTGTTGTTGAGCCTTTGAATAGGAAGAAAGAGAATGCCTTACATTTACAAAGCACCACTTTTACTTCTTACATCGAGGGCGATCCACTCTGATAAAGCTGACGTCTGTTTTAAACCTGTTCGTATCACCTGTTCGGAGCTGCTTAGCCATTTCACCCTAGTGGTGATAAAATATATTTCAATATGTACAGTATACACTTAATGACTCTTCACCGTGACAGAGAGGGAGCATATATGTTGTGGGGGCAGAGGTGGACAGGAGGAAGGAACTTATAGTAAGACAATACCTACACCAAAGCAAACACCTGTAAATTTTCTCAAACTCTCTTAGAATAGTCAGTTAAAAGTTATGCTTGTGACCCATCTAAAGTATTCACAGCTAAATTCAATTATTATATGAAAACCTCACAGTGCAACACAGAACATGAATTTAATAAAATACACACAGAAATGCTCTCTAATGTTTCAAAAAGAAGAGAATGCTCAAGTTCTCAACAGTTAAGCAGTTACTGTCATTTCTCATTAACAGCTTTCAAAATCCTGTCTGAAACAAGTTGATACAGAGAAATTAAGAACAGTAATCAAGCGAGAAATGATAGACCAGCTGGGTAGGCATCAAGTTGGCAAAACGTGAATACAGTTCAATAGCTGAAACAGATGCTGGAGTTGTTGAGAAACCCTGCAGGAGATATTGATGTATTTTCTTTATATAATGCTGAACAACCGGATAAATGTCAAGAGCTAAAAACTGATGGGGAATAAAACCTGTCGTAAAAACTAACTGTAAAGCAGAGACATGCAATAATATCTTTTCATTATACCAGAGCATTCAGTACATGCATCTTCATTCCCTTGGAATTCCTCAATATGCCAATATATCAATCAGAGCTTGCTAGTGAATCAGAGGGAGCTTTCCCCACAGTCTTGTTTCACATTTGGTTGTTGCTATCTACCTGAGGTTTCACAGACTTAGAAAATACTTTATTCTTCAGTCTCATCCTAACAGAACACTCTCTTTCAAGCAAGCAATTCCCCGAGCTTGGAGGCGAGCAGGAAAGAAAGAGTAACACAGGCATAAATGAAACTGCAAAATCCATTTTGCACGAGGAATTTTGTTTTCAGAGTTTCAAGACCTCAGCAACAAATCCTCAGCCATCGGCAACAGCTCATTCTAGCATATGCTTTGTCATGGTCAGTTTCTAATTACATTCATAATGATGCAATAGCTTTGATAATCCTACCTTCCATGCCAGCTGCTTTTCTTGTCACTCCATCATGCCAATAAGTTGGCTGCCGTAACAAATCAAGATAGTGCAAAACAGCATCTTTCCCCTGCATCTGTCATCTTCCTGAAAGCATTCTATTACTGCCGACTGCTGGGAACCAGAAAGTCTATTTGAATTCCAGCAGCTCCCCTTTCGCATGATTCAAGTTAGGTTAGGTGGGCATGCCTAACATGATTCTCTCCATCATTTATTATGCAGCTGCTACACCGTCGGTGTGGTAACCACTCTGACTTTATCTGATACGTCAGTCTTGCAAACCTCTACCTCCGTGCAAGCCCACGAGCCACAGAAGCATCTTGCATTTAATGAGCATTCTCCCTGCCTAAAGAGAGTGCATCTGTAAATCTGTTTCAAATCCTGCTGCTTGTATTGTCCTCTAAGGCTGATGCAAATGTTTGAAGTTTTTTTTTTTTTTATTCTTGCGTTTTTTCTCTTCAGAAAGCTCTTCATGCACGCTTGAATTATTCACGCTTCAGCTAAATGTTTGCTGATTTGTGTCCAACCAAACAGCACCTTCCCGTAGAAACTCTCTGCTCGAAAGCTACTTCTGAATAACAGTGCTGTGCGTTCAGGCTCTCAACTCTGTTTCATTTTGAACATGGCTTTTATAGCTACACCTCGACAAATACATTTAGTTCTTTTCATGCACTGAATGGCTGTCTAATGAGGGAGCCGTACATTTTTAAGCAATTTATCTGAGACGATCTGTAGGTGACACTTGCTTTTTGTGCTTTATACATTTTAACAGAAAGTGGATGGCTCTGTTACAGCATCTTGATATTCTTAAAGTGGTAAGACCACCTCCATAAGCTGCTTTTTGCCAGCCTGTGGAGGACACTTTCAAATGACAGTTTGCCTAACTGCTTCTGAGTATCGTGAATTAAAGGGATAGGGTTGTTTTGTTGTCTTCCTATTTATATTTTCTGTTGAGTGGGGGAAAAACACGCTTGCGTCAGTGATTTCAAAAGAATATTAATAGAAATTGACATCTACACATCAATCATCCTCCAAGTCAAATTAGCTGCGTCTCCTCCCACCACTTCTGCCTGCAGTTCAGAGTCAAGGCAGTTCATCTTTAATGCGTCTGGTTGCTCATAAGCTGAATAAACAACCCCAACCCCACTGTGGAAAGTTTGAATACCTGTGAGAGAAAAAAGGGACAATTCAATAGAGGCAACAGCCTGGCTTAAACCTGATAGTTAAGTGAAGCAGTGAGGGAGAACAAGGGCTATCGCTGGAGTAATACCTCCTTCCTCAGCCTTTGCACAATGGCAAAGGAGGAGAGAGGAAGAGGAAAAGGGCACAGTCTCCCAGGAAAGCTTTCCCTTGAGGAAGCTGCCAGCTCAGCATCACTCACCAGTTCTCATATTCTAGGCTCAAAAGACTCATGGGATTTTACTTAAACCTCACTTCTTTACTCAGATTATATATGTTGAACTTTTCTGTGGTTTGCAATCCCTCCCCAGCCTGATAGCTCCTTCCTCCCCCAAAATCTTCTAACCTCCATTAAGTTACTCAAGCTCCAGGCTATGAAAAACAAGCCTGAAAGCGTGAGCTCCAAGTCACAGAAAGTAAAGGGTGAGGGGGACTGGGGGGTGGGGAAACCAAATAAATAAAAACCAAACCAAAGCAAAAAAAACCAAAAACAAATAAACAAACAAAACCCGAACAAAAAAACCTAAACCCCCAAAAAACCCCAGGAAAAAAGGTAAGAGGGTTTCCAATTTTGAAAAAAAAAAAAAAATGTAGAAATTCAGAACATGTGATAGCTTCCTCTAGGACTCCCACAGGGGTGCTACCCGTGGGTGCCCCCTGCACAGCACTAAGCAGAGACCCTGGGCAGAGGGGCAGGCTGGTGCCAGGGCTGCTGAGCGTGAGAGCTCCCAGCCCTTCTGGGAGGGATCTGACTCCCTGCTCTCGCCCACATCCAAATGGCACAGCTGACACCTGAGTGAGCGAACATAGCACGGCGCCGTTTCTATATGTGATACTGTATTTATTCCGAGCATGCTGCCAGAAAATGCCTTTTTAGAGATTTCATGTAAATAAAGTAGAATTACTACATCTGTTCCTCTGTCTGTAGCAGCACATATCAACCAGCTAATTTTGCATTCAAGGCAACAGAGACAGTCCTATCATATAGTTGCAAAGTGCACAACTATAAAGTGCCTATCTGAAAATACTGTCAGCTCCTTTTTGTTCACAGTTCAAGTCATTTCTGAAGTGAAACAAACCAGGCAATGAATGAGGACTGACTTTGAAGTCGCCAACAATTCCAAGTACATAAAAGGATATGCTTAATATTTCACACTTCTGGCTGCATTATGATTTCTAAATCATAGACACAGAAAGAAGGAATTTACATGCTATTTCACAAAAGATGAGTTTGAGCACATAGATAATATAGCTTGTAGTTGCAGGGAAGATCTAAAGTACCCAAAAACTCAACATAGGCTTAGTTTCTAATTCTGTGAATTTATAGATGTGCGAGATTATAGATGAAAATACCCAGAAAAACATTTCATGTTAGTAAGATGAATAATAATGAAAAGAGAATGGGAGCATCTAGTATGGTATAAATATACTTTAGAGAATCCTATCACACCCAGATACCTCCGAAGTATGAAAAGGAAGAAACAGACAAAAGAGGGGGAAATGAGGGAATGATGAAAAGTATTTCCAGAGAAGTAAGCACGGCATTATGGGGAGGGCCCACTGTGGTTTATCATTCAGTATTACTGCCCTGCAACACAGTGGATTAGATATAGTTTAGCCACACAGACATTCCCAGACAGATCAGGTCTATGGGGAGTAGCCATTTTTGTTCTGGGAGAAAAAAATCCCAAAAAACCCAAAAAATTTTTAATTACTTTTTTTTTGAGGAGAAGGAAACTGATATATACCAGTGTTTGTATCTTTTGTGTGCACTAGCTCTATAGAAAAACAGCCCAGAGACAAATGGAGAATCTGGGAGGAGAAACCAGTATCAGTCATTCTGTCCACATACTAATAGGCCAGATTAATAGCTGGCTTTTGTCTCTAGCTTTTTCTGCATTTTTCTGCAAAAACAACAGCCGTGGTTTCTGCATATTGTAAGTGGATTCAGCATCTGCATAGATATAATTATAGCAACCCACCCATATGGAATGAATTGCTTTAGAGAGAAAGCTCCATGGGTAGCGCTCCCAGAATCTACAATAACACAAATACATAATTTTTTGTCTTATACAGAACCGTCCTCAGTTTGGAAAAAGCAGAAATAAACGACAAGTGGGAAAACACTCATCAAGTGGTATTCTGCTTTTTACAGTACTGAAAACTCAGCAGGCAAAGAAACTCCAGCCTGTTCGGGTGGGAACTCTCTTCCTATTCCATCTACAGCTTATGGCAAAGACATGTCTATTTGTTTTAATTATTTCACTGCTACTAGAGTGACTAATTGGTGCATTCAGGGTGCTTGAGTTTGATTGTGGTGGTGTGTGCACGTGACAGTGACAGCTAAGATACCTTGCAGAACCTCTTCCTGCTGCTATTTCTTTTTTCTTTCTGTTTTCCTCTTTGGAAGCACCAGTGACTCTGACTAAGCAAGAGTAAATAACAGATCACTGAAAAATAGGAAGCAAGCAGACTGGCCTTGACCTTCAGCTCTACATAATGCTCTACATAATGCACTCTCTCTGGTATGCAGAAATGAATGCTGATTTTGCTTAGCAAAAATTGTTCATTTGTTTTGCTAATATGTCTCCTGAAGAAAGTCAATTTCTCTTCCCTTTTTCCCTGCCTCCCATTATACTTAGGTACTTCATCCCTGTCCCAGTGAACAACTAATTCAATCGATCAATCATGCAAGAAAATACCTTAATGATATACTGCACATGTTTAGATTAATAAACGCCTCCAATAAAAACACCAGAAAGTTTGTTTGGATAACACAGACAGGAATTATTAATTATTTCTTACAGTTAATCATTCTGTATTAACTACTTCTCAATTACAGGATTTCTGATGTACCACTATAAAAGCAATCTGTCCATAAAGAGTCACTTTCCAATATAGTTAGACACATCAGTACTTTCATTTTAATGGGAATATTTCAATCGTTTAGAGAGGGTAACTTCTGACAACTACAGCAAATGTAGCTTTGACTGCTCAAGATTAAAAGAAATTACTACAGACAAGTGTATGAAAAACTGAAAATGAAAAATGCATAAAAGTAATGTCTCTATAAAATAAAAGGCCAGTGCCACCATCCTCTCCACGTGGATTGCAAGCACAAGCCCTGAAATTCCAATGGAAAGGTTCAGACGCCCCATCATCCAGACGGGACCACTGTGTTGGCCAGAGAGAAGTTTCAGATGTGTATGTCTGAAGTCATCCAGCCAGGCACCTGACAGACATCCCAGGAGCTGAAACTTTCACGGATTTAAAAATTTTTGCCCCTCTGCACCATGGCTTATCCAGTTATTTTTGTGCAGAAATCATCTTTGTTTTTTTAACTGAATCTCAGGTGTATGAAATCCAGCTAAGTTCAGGCATTTGTCATAAGATGAAAGCTCAGAACCCACTTATCTGAGGATGTGTTAGGAGGACTTATGACCAACATTTTGAAGTAAGATTGATCCTGTTTATGGTAAAAAAGTTTTTCAAAATTTTATTACAGATGTACTTACAACAATAATAAGCAGTGATTTCCTCAGCAACCCCAGGACTTCATATTACAGGACACAAAAAAGTTATTCTTAAAAAAAGCTACAGAAACAATTCTCTGAGATGGCAGAGCACAGCACACTAGAAAGTGGATACTCTACATCAATTCTGAATATTGCTCTGTGATAGACTCATTTGAACACTGCTGCAAACGTGGATAATATAATCTCTCACATGGCAGTAACTGCTGAGGATTTTTAATGTCAACCTCTGCTTATGTCTACAGATAAGCCAACACACAGTCTTCATTTGGTTCTCACATAGCATATGTATTTCAGTGACACTGAATTTAAAATAGTAGGTTCTAGCAAGAAAAAATAAATCTAGTTAACTCATTCCCCAAATATTTAACACACATCAGGAAGCAGAAACATTAGTTTCCCTATTTAACACGCAGAGAATTAGTGACCTTGAACTCTTCAGCAAATGCTGCTAATCTTCCTCCTTAAGCAAGACTTGTATGTGCTGTTAGCACAAAACTGAACAATGACATGAAGTTCATGCTAATTACAGAAAACATGCATTTTGTTCTCTTACAGCTCATTTTAGATCAGACTGAATTGAGCTACACAGCTTTAACCTTCTCCCATTTGTACCTTCACTTCTTCAGAAAAATACATTGTTCAGCAGTACTGGGCTTGAAATAATTACTGACTTAAGCACCTTAATTTGTTCATTCCTTCTACAGCTGCAGTCCATGTATAAAATGATGTATAACAGATGTACCAGGAATTTAAAAAATTTTTTAAAATTAAATTCAAAACAAAACCAAACCACTCGGATCTAGCACACACCTTACAGCCTGCCCTTCTATGCAGCCCCTGTGGGCTAATACTCAGCTCGCTGTGGTTTTGACTCCATCAGCACTCTCATCTGGTATAGCTCTCCGGCAAAGTATTCCATGTTTCTCTCAATTTTCACCAAATGCAGATGATTGTCACATAAGCTAAATGAGGGAATTAGTTCAATAGCAGTTGGTCAATAAACGTTTTGGAGATGGCATGCTTTGGAATGCGTTCTATTGGTTACTTCTACTGCTACTGCAGATATATTCTTTATATGTGCTTTAGCGGTATTTCCAATTCACTGTATCAGTTTTCTGATGGATCATTAGCCAGCTGGCAATGTGCATATGACAGCTGTATGTAACAAAATTAATTAACGCAAATTCTCCATATTCCAAATCCCTGTAATAGCTCAAACTTACTGTTTCTTTGCTAATTTTTTTCCTAAATTAATTACTTATGTTGTTTGGGTTGTATTAATATTAAAAAGAGACTTCTGATTAATCTTGCCGATGAGACTGCAGCTGCTAACACAAATCCAACATCTCCAAAGACGGCAACTGAGAGTCCTCAGCAGGCAATACTTCCTAAGGTTTTTGCTTATCAGTTGAGGGTTTAAGTTAAAATCCCAGACAACTCTGTGACACAGATTCATTGAAAATCGGTAACTGTTTCCGAAAAACCCTAGCCATTCCCTCAAATAACAAGCCAAACACCCCCCAGAGAGAGAACTTAACCAAACCCTTTCAATCTGTTAAATGTTCCCAAAACCCTCAAAAATACAGGGTGCAGAAACATGCTCCTTAATACTCAGTGAACAAGGCTGGCCACACAGTCTGGGGTTCCTGTTGTCTGTGATTTCTCTCCATGTCAGCAGTTGACTTTGGAGGTGAACACTTTCTCCCCTTCCTGGGATGAATCCAGTAATGAGAGCCCAGAATATTAAAATCTTTACATTTACCCTTTCTGTAATAGGAAATAAAGCTACACAGAAACATTAGACGATGTTTTTACATATATTCTAAATTAAAAGAAAATAAAATCCATGGTGGTTTCCTTGCATTTCACAGCCGACTTACTGCCTTAGAAAGGAGAGCTCTCCCTGCAGTGTCTAGGGCTCTTGCCACAATGCAAGTTAACAGTGGGGGCCACAAAGAAAAGCATCTTCTACCCTTCCTACCCACCCTTGTCAGCAGAAATAACATACTTCATAGTTTCTACCCCTGTCATTGAAAAATCTGTTGTAACTTTGGAGGTTTAAGACCGGATGTGTACTATTTCGTTACAATATACATATGATGTAGAAGGACAAATTGGACTAAGCAAACTTGGTTTCTCTGGAAATTAATGTATACCCAAAAAAGCACTTGTAGTTATGGGTTCAGGGGATTTTTTTGTGTTTGTGTATGCTTGTTTGCTTTTATATGGGATTTGAGATAAAAATCTAAATGTCAAACAAAAGCTAAATTCACCATCCACAACTGTTAGTGCTCAATAACCTTCTCAACTTCCGCACAGAGACCTTGAATGTCCTTTTTCATGAAAAGTTTGAAGAAGATACTGTGAATATTTTATTAATCTTTTTTAATCCCCAGAAGAACCACAGAACAGTGAATTATTTGGGCTGCCCTATAGACCCTGGTTAGAAGGTCACACAACAGTAATTTAGCAGTCACTTCAGCGAGAACTTTTTCTCACTTAGCCAGAGCTGAAAGCAGATTTAGGGGAGGGAAGACATGACCCTTAGAGAGTCAGTTCCCAGGCAGACAGGAATTGGAGAGTCCCATGGCATCAGCCCACCCAACCCCACACCTGCGGGGGCCTGGAGCCACATGAGACCGTGAGCACTTCCCGAAGAGATAGGAATGACAGAGGAAGAAGTAACACTCTGAATTGTGATAGGGTGATTGATGCATAAGTCACAGATTAGTTGAATTAGTAAAACGGTGCCCTAATTAAACCCTCTCTCTTGCATCTTGTCAAACTTCCAGCATATCTGGAACGCTGAATGGCACCAGCGAGCAGGGTGGCAGCTGCCAAGGATCACTTTGCTTGCCAGGCTTCATTTTTAACACTGTTTTGCATAATATCAGAGTGCAATCAATTTTGTATTGTATCAGTACAATGGCTGAGATTTTGATTATATCAACAGAGTATGTAACACAGCTCAAAGTTTAGTTAAAACAATTGTAACAGGTGACTTCTTAAACCAGGTATTGCACATGGAAACAAGGTGGTGTGGGAATATGTGTTCCCTGAGCAGTTAATATTTGTTTTTTTAACTATTTATAATTCAGGGCATATTTACTAAGATTACAAAACATGGCATTACATTACTTGATTCATAGTATTCTACGTTACTGACCCCTTTTATGCAAAAAATGCAGAATTTAACAACCCCATTATCACCAAAAAGCAATTATCTTGCAAATTTCCCAGAAAAATATTACTTTGGTTGATACAAACAGAACTCCAGTTCCAGTAAAAGTGACAGACACCCGCATCAGCTCCCAGTTCAATGGGGTGATGTGGAACATGTGGATGCTGCTGCATGCAGCATCCCTTTAGGTGATTTTGAAGTTACCAGAGCTGGCCCGAAGCACAGAAAATTGTACAAAAAGACAAGTAAAATAGTATCCCAGACAGCAAACACAGGGACTGCATAAAGAAAGTTTTACCATGCACATGGCACTCTAGCTCCAGCATGCAGCTCAAAAATGTTAGCAACAGCAGTGGCACCTGGGAACTTTTAGTGCTTTCTTCTCATCCAGATACTCAGCAGTTCCTGATATCTGTCCTTTAAAAACCAGCAAGTACTCAAATTTGTAATCAAATCAAACCTGCCCAGAAAGCCAAGGCCATCACTGTCATTGTGCTTGTCTGTCTGGGGCAGACATGACAGAGGACTCACTGTTAAATTTGCCTTTTTATTCTAATTCATGCCTTTTGCATGCCTTCATAATTTTAGCTTTAAACTCCATGCAATTTTTTGTCTTTGGATAGTTACTCAAAGACATTTTAGGTTCAGTTAGGAAAAACTATGGCAGAGAAAGATAATGTTTCAACAGCATGGTGCACACAGGTTTCCTGTCAACGAGTGTTAGCTACCCTTTCCTGTAAGGGCCCACTCACGTCTTCTCTCAACAGGAACAACAAAAGCTCAGGAAAGATGCTTCTTTGATGCAGGGACAAAGCTGCTTCATAACCAGCTCAGGCTTATCCCTGTCTGACTTTAATATATGCACAGTTGGAGTAACAATAGTTGCTGCCATCAATATATTCCTGAAACTATCTCCACGTCTGTCAACACTTCCCAGTTCAACAGACTTGAGTAACAGCACCATTCTTCTGCTTCTTCTCTGGCTGGCAAAATGGGGCTACATTATGAGTGAGAAAAGCATCCTTTTGCAAATCACCAAGAAACTGTCATATGAGCACTTCTGATAGGACCAGAACTCAGATCTTGACTACCAAGAACAGTTTTGGCCACTAGCCTAAACTGGCATCCACTCCAGACAGAAAAAATGGGGAGAGGAGAAAGGGCAGGAATGACATAAAACAATTCCTTCTCCATCTCAAGTAGAAAAAGGAACTAAGAAATGCTCTGAGGCTTGAATCATGTGTGTAGTTTTACAGCTCAACCCTTGAGCAATATTGAATAATACCAACGCTACAGGTTCTCTCTACATCTGCACATATTACTTGCATAATCTTTTCCAAAGATGGATGTTCAAACTGAGGTCTACATGTGCCTACTAAACCAGAATGAAAAAAAAAAAAATCACTTCATTAGTGTAGTATGGCTAAGGCACAACCTGAGTTAAACCAAATGCAGAGAAAGATTATACAAAAAAAAGTCTTTAATGAACTAGCTTAGTTTTGTCACAGTTTATCACTTCATGGAAAACAGTGTTCAGCTGAATGTATTATGTGAATACATCAAAAGTTCTTTTAATTTTTAAGCACACTGTGGATTGAGAGTGACTCATTTGCTGCGAGTATTGGAATACTTGATCTTTAAAAAGTGTGTGATGTGGATGGGAAGATATGACAAGATATAGTTTCTTTTTGCTCTACGGGATAAGTGTAACATAGTCACTAGGAGAACTTTACAAAAAGCCCTAAGGCTCCGAGTCTCTGTGTGAAAGGACTTGCAATTTATGGTGAAGCAATAGATAAAGAGAATCACAAAAACATTAAGGGACTTTTTTTTCTTTTTTTCTTTTCTGGGACACTTGTATGCTTTGCCTGAGGCATCATTCCAAGAAAAGTTAGGCAGCTGTAAGATTTATTGGCTGGGACCAGAGTTTAAATGCAATTTTCTCTCATCACATTCACACAAAGATATTGGATCTTCCTGTACCTTCCTAGCTAAGAATGGCATGTTTAATTGCTTCTGTGACAGGTTCTGGTTGGGGGTTTTGGGAACTCGCTTCTAATGATGTGGCAAGTAATACCACAGCACTGTGTACAGTTCCACTCCCAGTGTGCATACTGAAGTGGGGAAACTTAAAATTTGTTTACAAGGAGCACTGATGTGAGCAAAATTTGATTGCTTGAATGTTTTCAGAAAGCAAAACACAGAACTGAGCACCTAGAGCAACTGGGTTTGAAATCGAGGAAACAAATCTAAGAATTAGGAAAACTTCTGGCTTGGGTAAAAATACCAGTTCTAAATTATTTTTAAACTAAACTCAGTAAATAGTATCAATTATGCTCTAGAATGCACTGAGGAATGGCAGTTTAATAAACTGTAGCTGGATAGGGCCTGTAGCCACAGGACAAGGAGTGGTGGTTTTAAACTAAGAGAGGGAAAATTCAGACTAATAAAGGAAGATATTTTTTTTATAAGGGTGGTGAAACAGTGGAATAGGTTGCACAGAGATGTGGTGGGTGCCACACTCCTGGAAAGATTCAAGGTCAGGTTGGATGGGCCCTGAGCAACCTGATCTAGTGGAAGAAGTCATTGCAGAGCTGTTGGACTAGGTGACCTTTAAAGGTCCCTTCCAACCCAAATAATTCTATAGTTCTATAATTATAATGCAAATCATTATTAATATGCAATTATAATATTAAATAATTGCACACACATATATCTATTTCTCTACCTACAAATTTAAAATGTCAACATTTATAAGATGGACATATTTCTCCCTTACCCTTCGGAGCCTTCAGCTTCACTACTGACTAGAACATGGTTCACAAGAAATGCTGGATGGACAGACCAAGATTCTAACTGGCTGCACTCCCTGGCAACCCAGGACATGGAGTCCAGCATTTCTGTTCTTGGCTGACAGTAATAAAAAAATAAAGCACAAATTCAGATGTCTTTATCAAAAGCTCTGGCAGCAGCCTCCAGACACCCTGACTAATAAAATTCAAATATTAGAGTAAACACAGCTAAAAACTACATCAGGTTGTCAGCCAATGCCCAAGCTATTGGATGTGCTCAATAAATTGCCTAAAAGAGGACTGGAGAATTTCTTGAGAATACAAGAGAAAGTGAGGGGCCACAAAAGCTTTATCTAATAGCTTTATTAAAATGTGCCTCTTCCTTCAAGCATTGATCCAAGCTTCCCCACAGAAGTTACAGATAGCATCCAAGAAGTTAAAAATCTGCCTAGTAACCCAAGCCAATCACTATTTGTAATACTTCCTGTTGATCAATACCCAAGGCACCTTACCCTCTTCCCTACATTTAGTGCCATCCACCTGGAGAGAACATGGGCTGATGACTGCCCAGGCAGAACCAATGACATTTATAGGTTTCTTCCTCTATTTGTCAATTCTGAATGACATCAATTAAAATATTATTTTTAAAAATCCCCCACTATATCTCAAATTAAAAGTTGACTACCAGAAAATACATAATAGGAGGAAGCAATTTATGGATATTATGTTTAATCCTTCATTCTTCCTAATACCTTGCTGTCTTCCCTGACAAAATAAATCAAAGCAACATGTGAAAATTCTGACACAACATCCCTGCAAGATGATATTAAATGTATTTTTTTTCATATGGAGTGGTACTATGTCAATAACTGTCCTCTGAAATGGGCGTAAAGGAGATTATTTCCTTGATTGCTAATGAGATTACTATCTCCATATATTCTGATCTGAAAATACCTGTGAGTTATTATTACTGCTGCCGCCGTTCATGCCTTGGAAACAGCCGGCCTGTGGCTGCTGTGCTGCACATCATCAGCAAAGGTGTCCTGTGCTTCACCTTTCTTCAGAAACCACAACTGAAAATTTGTTTGTTCCAGCCTTAATCTGCATCTTTCCTCCTCTCATGCCAGAGGAGCACATTTTCAGTGAGAACACTGCACCCTACACAAAGCTGCCTCCTTAGCACTGCTAACGAATCACTTGCCACCCAGCTCAAGGCTACCTGTCTTTTTCCCAGTGACACCTTCATGCTCTCAGTGCTCTGACTAGTCCTGATGAAAGGGAGGCTTAAATGAAGTATGGATTTTCCTTCAGAGGTTTTCGGAACAATAACTTCACATAGTAGTAAGAGTTTGGGTTTGAAATTGCAATCAGAAAAAAGAAAAACGCTCTACAGTAGAGAGCTACCCTAGTTGGACTCCTGTTTTAAGGGCAGGAACGCAGCATGGTTCTGTTCAACCCTGCAGGGGAAGAATGTGAAATAATAACAATTTCTAAAAATTATATTTTAATATTCATAACATAATAAGAGAATGAGTTATACACTTTCCTTTCCACGACCCTGAGTAACCAGCATATGAAATGCGCCTTCTCATTGGCCAGTCATTGGTGATTTTAGACAAGAGGAGAAGGAGAAAAAGGCTCGGAAGAGGATGATGCCATGTTGTGCTGTTTCTGATCTGGTTATCTGAAGAGTAATAATGTCTCTAGGTGCAATCACAGCAATGCAGGCAGGAATAAAAGATTAAGAGGGGTGAAAGGAGATGGGCCTGGACTAGTTCCTTTTTGCAGCTTCTCCTGGTTGGCACAAATATGGGCCAAATATTATGTCCTTGCCATATGAAAACGCATCATTACAGGATCTCCTTCAGCACTTATGGAGCCCTGCTTGGACAAGTGAATGCAGCCACCTTCAAATCACCTACAATGGAGAACTACAAGCAAGGACCACTCATGGAATCGTGCCCAAAACATTGCCACAGGGAAAACTCAGAACTAGGCCGAGATTAAGCACTAAAGATTTACTAACAAAAAACCAACCAAAACTAAAACAAACCAAACAAACAAACAAATGAAAAAAAAAAAAATCAAATACTTAAAAGGTCATCGCTGAAAAGAAAAGCAGGTATTTCGGGTTTAGTAGATAACTAAACAGAAGAAATCAGAGCCAGTTTTCTGAAATGAGCTAGAAGCTAGGTGTTCTAGAGAATATCGTGAAGGAATTAGGATTCTCTTTATTTAATAAACATTTTTTTCCTGGAAAAATGCCACAAGATCAATTTCTACTTCACAGTTGTGGCACTGGGAGGACGAAAAGGAATGACCATGCACTTTTAAAAGAAAACATCAAAGACATCTTCATTTCACTGAAGCATTAATCACATAATAATGAATGCTTATTAGCCTGCAATTCTAGAGACTAAAGTTTATTCCCATTTCAAACAAAATACTCTCCCACAAACTGCATAATAAATGTACCAGAAATTATGGGCTTTGAAACTAGAGTGAAGATTCATTGAAACATGAAATAACTCATGGGAAAAATCTAATTGAGATTAAGGAAAAGAAGAGCTTGGCAAGAAGTATTGCATTCAGACAAAAAACAAAAACAAATAGACGAATCAAGATTGATTAAGGGAAGATAGTCCTAGAATTTATACAATCTCAATTTTTATATCTCTAAGTGCTTTGGTGATCAGACATTCTTTGTAAGAATAACAATTCCATTTTACCAGAACTAACCATAACCTTTTATGCCTTTTTAAAATATATATTTCCTGCAAAAAGGAATACACTTAGAAGTACTAACATATTTTCAAAACACAAAAACAAATAAACATTGACTTAATTGATTTATCTTGATAGCTAAAACCATGTCTGGAGCTTTTCTTCATGCTTTAACTTGGTAATTTTTCATGTTTCAATGGGAATTTATAAATCTTCAAAATGAGAGAAGGGTGCTGTGTAAAACCCAGGTGTTAATAGAAAGAGTAAGTAGGAGTTTTTAAATTATCAGTCTATGACTTTTTTTAAAAAAAACAACATATAAACAGGCAAAAAAAAGAAATCCAACACCAAAAAACACAACAAAAAACAAAGCTTACAAAAGTAGAGGAAATAAAGAAAAATAAAGGTCTGACGTAACTCTGGGTCTAGTTTTGGTCCACTCACTTCTAGGGAATATGAGCTCCTGATGTTGTCTGAGTCAGAAAAGCAAAGACAACCCCTTTCCTCCCAAGGTGTTTACAGCTGAAAAATCCTGAACCTGACATTCATAAATCCATTTCAAAACTAAGGGCAGGATATATAATTTCAGTCAGATGACAGTTATTACAACAGCATACTGACAAGATTCATGCCTGCTATAAAATGGCAGCATCCTTGTAACATAAGCCTGAACAATTAAGTTAAAATACAACATACTGAAATATATGTCTTTTTTTTACTGTTCAACAAAGACAATGGATCTAGTGAAAACTGAAAAAAAAAAAGATAGTTTCATGCAGATGTTTAAATAAATAATAAAACTTTTTAAAATTGATTTGAGTGTGTAAAATAAAATATGGACTCTTAAAAGGGATGGAAGCTTTTTGAACATTTTTTTCCTACAACACTGGAAATATTTTCTCCCACAAGAGCACTTTTTTTCTTCAGATGATATGATTACTCTGTCTTTCAGATTTATGATGTAAGTTAATAAATTTTGTGCTTTCAGTTTTTCTTTCTCCTTACTCCTGTATAGAATATTTTTGAAACTCTGTAATTAAAGCTTACAGAAGAAAAATCTTAAGAGAAGTATCTAGCACATGAATCAGTGTCTTCCTTGATACATTAGTCTTACACTAAGCTGAAATTTATGTAGTCTCCTTCTCATCCTGTTGGAGAAAGCCCAAACTTGGACCAATTTCAAAATTTAACAAACATAATGTAGACTAGGAAACATACAATGCTGTATTATTTTTAGAATCATATCCCAGTACTCATACTGTATGTGGAGTGAAGATTTATTATTTTAATTTTTCTTAAACGAGGAATCAGAATTTAAATATAAAATTTACTCAACAGTACTACTAAAAATTTGACTTAGCAACCAAAAACCAGATTTTACCCCAGGAGTCTTAAGTGTTCCTTCAAATTACAGTGAAATGCCTTTTATATCTGTTCCCTAACAGATATAGCAATCGCAAAGCTATAAACCTGCTGCAAACCTAACCATGACACCAGAAGGCAAACTGATTACATCTTATGAGATCCACACTTCCATCTAAATGTGTTTCAGTAGCAAAACTCATTTAGGCAAGTCCTCAGCCTATTTCCCCTGTAATTTCTCAGCAGGAATCAGCATAAGCAATACTTTGATGATCATATTTCTACAGGATTACCTGCTGCAGGCAGTACCTTTCTTTGCCTCTGGACAAAATTTTAAAAATTAACACATTTCTCAGAAAGGCAATTCCAAAGGACTGAAGTATGTCCTGGGCCTCTGTGAGGATCTATACATTCCTAGCTTTTTCATACATATTAGGTTGTTGCATTTTTTAAACAAACAAAAAGGTAGAAGAGCTCCCCACAGTTTCAGCAACACTTACCCCTTTGAGGTTTTTTCAAGCATTTTTCTTTTATTTCCATCCTTTCATGACCAATTCTGCAGTTGTTCTCATTGCCAAAAGTAATTTTAAAAGCTCTCCTCATCCCCAAGAAGAAATCCTATCTAGTGGATGGCACATAGAGCCTCCATGCAGAAACTCCTTAATACCAAGCGCTCTTCCATCAACAAATTCCTCTAAATCTGAAATAGTCATTCTCTGCCTCATCCCAGGCTGACTGGCTCCTTATAGTTCCCGTTGACTCAAATGGTGATTGTATCCCCTCAGCTCAACCTTCACACCAGGACTTTATTTTCTCCCACAGTTTCCCCTGCAGTAATAGCTGAGGCTCAATTAGCCCTTGAAGATCAGCAGCATGGAAGTGGTGATGCCCTTCTCCAACACCAAGGAAAAGTGCAGCTGCTGTTCCCTGTTTATGTCACATTTTCATCGTTTTGATTTGTACAATAACATTAAAATGAACAAACCTCATGGGTCATGTGCATGGGTAAAGCACAAACTCTCCCTCCCCACTGTGCGGGGGGCAGGGGCCCTGCTCTGCCCAAGGAGGGGTCTCATTGATGCCTTATCCTGGTCTTAAAATTAAAGAGAGCTGAACACAGTTAAAAGGGAATTAGGTATGATGAAATGCACATCGAAATGCACCCCGAAATGCCCCCCGAAGAAAATGGCCACCCCCAATGTGATGAGTATACAATTACAGGCCTTGCAAAAATTAGCATATCTATCAAAGATTCCCCAGTGAGGGACTCAGGTGAGACCCCTCACCCAAGGAACCTTCCCCCTGAATGGGCCTGTCTTTGTTTACAGAATGTGTTCTGGAGAGGCCCTCGGTGTCTGGGGTTTGCAGAATGTTTGGTCTCTTGGCTTAACAGAATATTGGGTGTAAGAGGAGTTATCAAACTTAAAGAATTATAACTATGTAGGCTAAAAGCACTAAGAATATATAAAGCTATATAAAAGAGTGTATAAAAGGGGTATAAAAGAAAAGCAAAAAATCATCATGGCATCATCACAGGCTGCCCCAAGGCTTGCACTGAGATCACCAGCCTGGCATCTCTGAGGTTTACACACAGACTATAGGGATTCACCTGATCCAAAAGTATAAATGCCCTCATAGTGATGACATTTGACCCCTATTTTGGCACAATATTGAGAATTTCAGATTTTCCGAAAAATCATTAATCATGGAGTTAGAATTCAGTTTGCATGGTGATAGTCACCTTTCTTGAATTATTTAAAAGTGTATCTTAGACATTTCTTTTTTTTTTTCCCTTTAGATGCCCCTATATAAACTGAGATCAATCCTTTGATTAAATTACTGGGAAAATTTGTTCTGTCATGGCAGGAAGTCTCCAACACTAGGCTCGATTTTCTATCTCATCGACTGTATTTAAACAGGCATTTAACAAGTTGAGAAAACTCTCAGAGAATACAAATCTTTTTTCTTCTTAGGATACATGAAGCTACGTATGAGTACTACCAAAATCATTTCACTGGGGTTGTTTTGGAGTTTGTACAACTGTTTGTAACTGAAGCTAGACTCCTGTCCGCAGAATGGTTTTGAACATGAACAAGATCTTTGGGGCCTTATGTATGTACTATTTATGCAAGTTCTACAAAGTGTGAAAATAAATGTTTAGTGAACTTCAAAATAAAAGCAAGTTCTCAGTACTAATACCTGAGAAATCTCAATGGTGTGATATCACCAGCATTCTAAAAGCATCTGTCTTTTCATCTCACATAATTATGTACTGTATTTGGAATTTTTGAAACTTCAAATTCACGAGACAGAGAAATAACATATTAATTTTAAAGAACAAGTCCTATCTAGGAAAAAAATATTAATATAAATTCACATAACATTTTATGTATTTTTTGCTTTTCTTTGTACAATTTTCTTTGTACAATTTTCTTTGTACAACTAAATGCAAAAATTTTTGATGCTTTGGTTTATAACTAGTTGAAACATTATCTAAAATGATGCAGTTTCAAAGTTTAACTGCACAGCCTTAACACTGTATTTAAAATAGTCTCTGTGTCCTGGGTCACAATGTAGGATGTAACCAAAAGCATGTATTCTATTATTATCTTCACCAGCTGTTAAAGCAGGTGGGGCAATGTTCGTTATCTCCTACCATGACTCATCCCTGATAACTCCCTCCAGGAGCTGTCTCTGTTTAATGGGCAATCAAGAACCCATCCCATGACTCACAGAATTACATCAGCCCATTGTGAGATGCTCCGCCCAGTGGGGAGGAGCCAAGCATTCCCACCTGGATATAATCTGGGCTTTTGGAACAGCAGGGCAGCTCTTACCTACTGGATTCCCACAGGACAAGAGCTACTGCTTGGACCTTCAGGTGAATACCAGGCCCTTCTTTTCTAATGGATTGCTGCTTCAACAAAACCATTCCACCAGGACTGCTGCCACCACCCTGACCAACAGGGTGTCAGGTTGTATTCTGACTCTGTCAGTGCTCTTGTACTATTGCATGTATTTTCTTTTTATTTTTTCTATTAAATTGTAATTCTGACTTGCAATCTCCCACTGGTTTGTTTTTCAAACTAGTACACTCTGCCCCTGAGAAACAAAAAATGAAAGAATGAAAAAGCCTAACTTGTTATTGAAATTAATTTAAAATATGTTACTCTTCAGCTATATACCTCTGTACGGATTTGCAAAGAAAGATGTAGCCATCACCAAGACCAGTGCTGAACACAATGAGAATTAACCATACACACGGTTTATTCTGTTAGTCAAACCATTTCCAAGTGACTTAGAAGTGACAGTAGGATTAGGGAGACTGTCTTTTAGAAAAACAACACAAAAAAGCAAAAGCCAACAAGCAAACAAAAAAACAAACTAAACCAGTGTCAACCGAAACAAACAAGATACTTGTGCTGTGTTGTCCCTGAACTGAATGGATGGAGAAATGAAAAACACAGTGAGAAAATTGATTGTATTACTTTTGGATGCAGCAGTTAAATATGAAAAAGGAATATTGGTCAAAACTGAGGTTAGTTCCAATACTAAAAAAATATTCTGAAATCACAAAGATTTGATATTTTCTCAGTATACTAATGCCCTCTACTTTGATGGGAAGCAAAATGAAATTTGAGACACAAATAATTTGTTACTTTATTTGTCCCCATGGCTAGCACTGCACAGCTCCATTTTTTACTGAAAGTGATACTCTGCTAAAAAAAAAAAAAAAAGACTGTTAGTAATAACGCAACTTTAAAAATAGCCTTATTTCTAAGTATACCATCACAAAGTCAGAAGCCCAGGTATGTACCTGACTTTTGGTACTTTAACCTCTGAAGTAAATACAATAAGACAGCAAATGCCTATAGCATTATTGAAATATCTATCCAGAATTATGTAGTTCTACTCATGGGAACTGCAAATAAATTTACTGTATTTTTCAGAAAAATTGTTCAGGGATACAGAAAAACAACTTTCTCAAGTTGCCTTTTGACTTTAAAAAGTTCAGAGGTTTCATCTATCAGAGAAGTATCAAAACTGAACAAAAACAGTCCTACAAATTAAGAGACAAAGGTATATTCAGAATAATTTCCAAAATAAGCAAATTAAAAACACCTCAGAGCACTCTGGGTATTGCAAAGTATGACTCTAATATCCAGTTCAAAAAATCAAGTTTGCAAAATTTCAAGTTTATTTCCTTCTTCCAACAAGGCTGATCTGAAGCAGCTTTTCCATCTTGCTCTGATACGAATGTTTAATTCACGTTCCTTTTTAATCTCCCTTTCAGATAATCCCTTGAACATATATTATATGTCTGAAAGTTTTTCCCCTCTGGTTATGTTTAAGGTGTTCAAAACCACACAGCTATTTGACTGCGTCTTAAGGAATTTATAGTTACAAAATGATGGAGCCAATTTTTCTGGTCATTTGGCTTAGTTACCACAGCAGCAAAGCAGCAAAGAAGGACTGAGCCAAAATTCCTTGAAGCCAGCAGAGTTTACTCTCAAAGAATCCACATTTCCAAGGCAGTACGATGGCTGGTCTCAGGTTTCTGTAAGGGTTTTGTGTCGCTCATCTCACTAACAGGTCAGGGGGATTGACTCAGGCAGGTTCCTTGATTTCTCTAAGTGAACAGGGCATAAATGGCTCAGAGATGTGTGAGAGATTTAAATCTATTGACTGTCAGGTTAGTGGTAGATTAGACTGACACAGCTCAATGTTTGTTAGCTTTGTAAGGTTCATCTCTGGCCAGTTACTGAAATAATTTCAGAAAATCACAAGTTTATTTCTGCGAAAAGCAGCAAACAACATCCCCTGCTGCTATACACCATCACTGTACCAATACCCTTTATGTATTTATCTGTTTTAGATATTATTTTACCCTAATTACAGTTAATACTTCAGCAAAGGAGGGGCTGGGACACGTTCTTCTTTAAGCAACTGCCCACACCTGCAAGGATCTTCCCTCCTTCCCATCACAGCTTCATTTCCATAAGAGCCTTTGATTAAAGGGAACTATCTAATACCTTCTGGAAATCCTAGCAAGCTGTATCAAATGGCAAACCCGATTTGATCTAAGCATGAATTCCTTTCAAAAAGACTCTTCCCAGGTATATTGTACTTCTGTGCTCCCCTATTCACTGTCTGCTATGGTTTCTCTTCATTTGATATTTCTGCAACGATCAAAACAGAAGCACTTGAGATTTCCTATCCCCCTGCTCTGAGGCCAATATTTATTTGAGTACAACCCAATTCCTAGTCCAGTAAGTTTCTAATTCTCCCTGATAAGTACATGCTTATACATCAAACCAAAACCTTATGAAAACCGTCACATACAGAAATAAAATCCCTGAAAAAGGATTGGCCATGAACAAATTCTTTGTGAGCTGTACTGCCACCCATCGTATGAAAACACTAAATTAGAAGCGAGGTAAACTCTTTGCTATGCTTGTAGCAATTTTAGGACAATCAGGAAACTCATTCAGACCCTGTAGTGTGCCATGTTGCCTTCCAGCATTTGTTTGTTCCATGTACACTTCTTGTCCTCCTTGGCCTATGAATAGCTTAAAACAGGGGACATCTTGCAAATAGGCCATGCAGGTATTGTGTGAGCAAAATTTTCAGAAATGGATAATGATTTTGGATGTTCAAGTTTAGTGGCCTCAAAAAGGACTACTTTTCAGATGGCAGGCGCTTAACTTCTTAAAGTCTTTAAGCCATCTTAAACTGACTTCTGAGATACTCAAACTTACCATTTACTTTTCAAAATGTCAGCCTCTGTACTGCAGACAGCTTAATGCCACAAAAAAGAGCCTTTTTGCGTTCTAAAGCAGCTCAGATTAAAGTTATGTAATATAGCAGATAACCATGAGCACTTTGCGAGCCAAAAGGCTTTGTAATGTTTCAATATACTGTGAATTTTGTTTGCCACTGACACAACTCTGCAGTTCCCTTCACTGTTTTCTTCTGTTCCGCACCTGAATCAATGGTATGACAAATCTCATATTCTGTTTTAATAGCTTTCTGAAGGCTGAGTTTTTGTCACTGTTGTGCCTGGTGCAGTAGAAATAATCATCATCTAGATATCAAAACAGTTATTCTGCATTATTATCCATCCATTAAAAATAGATAATTAAATGAAATCAGATACAAGTGGAGAGAATACACACTGTATGTAATAATTTACCAGTGGATGGCAGGTTGAGAATCAGTCTGAATTTCTGACATTACACCACAACTGGGATTCTCTCTAGTAACGGAAATGTAAAAAAGCAAGTATAGAAAGTACAAGAAAATGGATTTTTAATTTTTTTTTTCAAATTGTTAAAAATTATGGGAAAAATCAAGAGAAATCAAAGGAAGTCATGTCAAAAGCTGAACTGAACTTATCTGAAAAGCCAAGTAGAGTTAACAGATTGATATAGGAGTTGGTTTTGCCAGACAAATGACTATGCTATCCTTCATTCTAATCGTTGAGACAGTCTGCATATCATCTTACACTTGAAATACTCCACTCATGAAGATAACTGCTCCACGGACTAGATTCCACCAAATGTCATTTCCAAAGATGAAGGAATTAGAGGAAAAGTACCTGGAGAAATTCAACAGCTGAATAGCTCATGGGCCAAGCATGCACGACAGAAAGACCAAGGAGTTGTTTGGATTTAGAGGAAAAACACAACAAAACTCTAGCTGCTGGGAAAACAACTTGAGAGAGCCAAGCACAGAGATCCTTTCCATGAGAGACCAGAAGACCCACCCACGCTGGGAGCTCAATTCCAGTATTGCATGAGGAGGAAAGGGGGAAAGGATGCCAAGTTCACATCCAACCAACCTCTGTCACCACCACAGACACTTAAGATGAGGTTCCCCAGGGTCCGTCTAGGCTTACAGGCTGAACAAAAGCACATTCCTGGCAAGCAACTGGCACCTTGAAACTCTGAAAGCAACACTCCTTTGTAATCAAGACACAGTAGTCCTTTTAATCCTCGAGTCTATTAAATTCAATTATTGTGGTACACTGCACTCTTAAATAAAAAGAACGCATACAGTCTGTTTTTATAGGAAATCATGTTACAGGGTATGGTATTAATTATCTGTACCAAAATGAAATAAGAAATGTAATCAAAAGATTATACACAGATCTGAAAAAGAACTAATTACAGTAAAACCTTGATATTTTTTGCTAGTAGTCTCAGTCAGGGAAAATGGATATTTATCATAAGTATACTCCTGGCAGGTTGCTCAGACAGAAGACATTCACAAAAGAAACTGTGAAATAATTAATACACAAAGGACCTTTTTGATGATACATAAATAGACTTTACTTTGATGAGATGTTGCATCCAGATTTAACGGTGGGATACCAGACCAATTTAACATAATCAGCAAAACCTTAGACCAGATACTAAATTGCTGTTGTTTTTAATGAGAGCAGACAATACCCATGCACGTATCTTTGCTGTACAGGATATAGGACAACCCTATTCCAAGGCATGGCAGCCATGTTATGGGCTCACAAACACAATCTAAAGACAGTTTCATCTGTGTTATTAGTTATGAACAGTTTTCAGCAGTTGATACAAATGGTCATCCACATTTAACTTGTGGCTCCAAGCAGTCATTGGCAAATGTCTAAATGGAAGGGTCCAGTCTCTCTTTATCAATAAAGATATAGAATTCCCTCGAATATGGGATTCCTGCTACTCTCACCACTTTTCAAGATATACACCTCCAAGACAGCACACTAATGGCTTCATCAGCACAATTAAACCTTGTGTATTGGTTTTGTAATTCTCTCAAGCCCGTGTGTCTCTGGGTTGCACTCATCCTGATCAATACACAGTCCTCTGGTGTAACTCTTGTTGCTTGTGTCTGTTTCAAGGTCTCTGCTATGACTGTTCAGGCTATAACACATTCTTATCCAACAGACTAGCAGTGGTTTCCTGCAACCATATGCACAGAAAACATACAATACTTTCTCAGCTATTGCCATCAGTATCTAACTACAGAAAAGCCCTTAAAAGCAGTTTGAATTTCTCTCTTTCTGGTTCAAAGTGGATATATTACTTCTAGAGTATAACAAGCAACACTGAGGCTACCCATCCCTTCTGCCTGCTCGTTGAGACCACTTAAGGCATTAGAACAACCTTCTCAAATAGGGCACATGATGATTGCCCAAGTCCATAAGCATAGAAAAGGCTACTGCTGTCCCTAATGGCAGCATAATTCCCGTGCAATAAAAAGTAACTCTAAAATGGAGGTCATACTTCCCTTCTCATTGAGTTGCTGTGAGACATGGGAATGAAAAAAAGAGGCAGAAGCAGCTACTTGTGTGCTCCTGAACTGGTGAAAGTAAACCACAGGTCCAAATTCTTGGCCCCAAAACTCTGTTCATGTCATTTTCTATCTGTGCACTCCAACTTTTGCTCCTTCCCAAATCACAGATGTCTCTGGAGCATTGCCAAGGCAGACCCCTTCTAGGGCTGGGACCACTGGCTGAGGGGGCTGCAAGCAAATGCTGGGTTAGCAGAAGTGGTTTAGGTCCTCTTAAATTTACTTCCTATTCTAAATACTTTGCATCCTCACCATAAAGGTTTGCTTGCAATTTTCCTGTTGCACATTACTACCTTCTGAGCTCTGATGATATCACTGGTAGTAGGAAACCAAAAGGAACCTTGGGGTTGTCCCACTGGTAATTAACAGTGTATTTATCTGATGACTGACTTGAGTATAAAATGCCAAAACGGAAATAAAAAAGTACATCAGTATTTCCACATGTGCCAAGAAATTTGCTGCACAATTCTTCAAAAAGTTATAACAATACTGCTCCATGGGTTATGTCCTCCCTAATAAAAAAAAACCCCTAATGTCAGACTCTATGAGTTAAATCAAAGTCTTGTTGGAGATGAGTTTTAGTACCAGGCACCAAATGCAGCATATTGCACCTTCAGCATTTTCTTCTTATTCCTCCCCTGCGATCCCAGCACAAGCAGTGCTGCTGGTCAAATGAGGGATCCTGTAAGTGGAGATAACACATCAGCAGTGCACCTCAGAGAGCTGCTGAGTGCATGACAACACCAACTGAGCACTTAGAACAAGGCAGCACAGACATTTGCTGCCTACTATTTCTCCTCTCTCCTAGGTTATTTTCTTCAGAGCCACTCATTTGTCTTTTTTTTTGTTTTATTCCATGAAAAAAACTTACTAAATGAAGGAATATTTTCTGGAAAAAAACATTAAAGTGACCTGATCACTTTTTCTGTGTGTTGCTTGACAGCCAGAATATTATAACAACTGATTTGGGACTGTGTCTGATTTCACCACTTTGTACATCTTTTTGTACAAAAGAAAAAACAGGTTTATTGAAGGAGTTAAAACTTTATTTTCACTAAGCCAAGTACATAATAAAAAAAAATAAATCCAATATCTACAGCAGAATAAAACAAAAAATGGGTGTTTATGAGCACTGTTATATCCATCTCTCAAAATCACTATGGTCTCATGTCAAATTCTGTAAAGTTTTTCTGATCCACAGCAGACTCTCAAATTTTTTTACTCTTAAATAGAAGTAAATCAAGAAATTACACATGATAAAGCAGTTATAGGTCAGTTTACAGCATAGATGTTTTCTGTAATGTGTATTTTGGTTTTAAATGAGGAATGTAAAAAGGCAAGAGGATGCTTCAGATTTTCCTTATTATTCCATTCATTTTCTTTGTACTTGAGTTCTAAATTAGGCAGCTGTTCATATCTCTAATCATAACAATAAACCTAATCTCCAAACACAAACCATTCAAAAATTATTTTAATATCCTCTAAAGAAGCTTTCTTGGACATTTTGTATTTTTTAAACCATGAATTAAACATCAAAGTAAAAAGAGTTAACAAAATCAATTTATGCACTCTTCATCAATTAGCAATTATTAACATGAACCAAGTTGCAGCAAAACTTTTTTTTTTTTTTCCTTCTCACTATATACTTTGATTCCACTTACCACTCATGACACAACTCCTTTTTGGAATGTATTTTTCTTTTTTGATTTTTTTTGTGTTTACACTCTACATAAGGACTTCCTGAAATTACAGCTAAGATGAAAGCCTATGCAATCTTTAGTTTTCTTTTTCATCTTTCTTTTCCTCTATTATTCCAACAAGTAACAAATTATAGTGACCTTGAAATCAAGATGTTAAAAATAATTGGCCTCTGTAGTGCCTTTCAGTTAATATACACACACGTGCCTACAAATTTTAAACACATATCATGTACTTGCAGATGAATCACAGGCTTTCTATACTGTACTCACAGAAGAGATGTTTCAGCAAATAATATTTTTATAGCTGCTCTTGCAAAATAATAACTATGACAAATATAACACTTCACCCAGTTATTATCTGCTGCACAGTCAAACACTGTTGCTGTCAAAAACTATTCTTGAGAAATGAAAGAAATACCGACCAAAATTCTATGCTCTGGTGTTTCCCTTGCCCTCCTTCTGGTTTTGTTAATTAATCTTTTTAGCATGCATCTGTAGGAAAAAAAGAGAACAGATACAATCAAAGTAACGATTTGATCTATATCTAAACCAGACAGAATCCAAACCATCAGGCACAGTAAGAATTAATGAGATGTTACATTTTGTTTGCAGAATTAACATGAAATAATTATCTGTGATATCCTTGATCTAGACAAATAGTCACCACCACTCTTTAGTGCAATAAAATGGAGCAAATCCTGAAAACTAGGTTTAGATCCATTTGTTTTCATAAATGTCCTTAATTGTTCCTTACAAATTTCCTGTTACTGCCTAGCTACCTTTCTCTCTTTTTTTTTTTTTTTTTTTTTTTTTTTTTTTTTTTTTTTTTTTCTTTAACATGCTTCCTGCTCTCTTCTGGTTTCTACTGAATTCAGTGGAGGAGGTATTGTGTAGGAATCCATAGAGAACCTTTAGGTTGAATCCCATGTGCTCAAACTTTTCCTGCCGACTACAACAGAGTCAAGGTACCACCCTTTCCATCTCCATGTGGCTTCCTAAACACCGTAATTTCCCTAAGCAAATTCAGGCGACTGAGAGACCCTTCACTTTGTTTCTTGGGGAGGTGAATACTGGCCAGGCAGTCTGAATAAAATAAAAAAAAATAATGTAAGTCATTTCAACAGCTGTATACCACTGTGTTTTTCGATTCTTTTAGCTTATAAAAAGAATCAACTCAAGATTTTTATCCTGTAAGATAATTGAGCTCAAGGGCTTTTTGTCAGTAGTTTTATTTTTTGCTCAAGTTCCCAGAGCTAAGAGCTGTCCTGATTTTTAGTGAAAGAGGATACTGCTCTGAAATAAATAAGCACTTATTTGCAGATCCATTTATATTATTTTGCTACTATGAAACAGTCTTTTTATCTTTCATTTTTTAAATTCATCAAGATCCCATTTCCACAGGAGTTTTCATCATGCTGCTACCAAAAAAAAAAAAAAACAAACAAACAAAAACCGAAACCAAAACAGAAAACCAGATGCTGTCCATCCATTCTCTCTTCAACCCAAAAAGCACATAGCCTTCTTCTGAAGTAAACTTCAAGTATTTATTCTCAAAATGGATGAGATGAACTCCACCCTTGTCCAAAGGCAGAGGAACAACCTCTCTCCAGGAGCTGAAGCAGAGATGCTGCTCCTGCTATCTGAACATGGTGTGCAAGGAGCACCACAGCATCACAAACCTTCTACCACCTGCAAGTACCAGGACAAAAAAATACGTGACAAAGTAAAAAAGTGACAGAATATCCTGCAAAGTCTAATTTTCCAGCAGAAGGAACCTCTAATTTTATGCACCAAAATTCTAATAAATTCCATAGAGTAATTACATATTATTCTGTAATTTGTATGTGGTTTCGGGGCTTTTTGTTGGGTTTTTTTGTTTGTTTGTTTAGTTTGGGTTTTTCTGAACAGCTATTAGCTGTGATTGCAGCCTGCACAGTCCTGTGTAGAATTATTATGTCAGCCCAATCTCTGTCTCAAACCTACCAATGCCATTATACTTTTTTAGGAAATGTTATCTCTTCAACAACTTGCTCCAGTTATCATAATACATTTAGCATTCAATAAAAGATGGGACATTATTAGATAATAACAGACATGGTTCATTTCCTAGTGTGCATAAAACAGTAGCTTCTGTGTATGCAACTCTTGCTAATTAGGGCATTCACCTACCTCATATTTCAGACTTAATAATTGCCACTTTGAATATTCTACATCTTAGCTTGTCCCATGCCCATTTCAAATGTCTCTTTAGTGGCTGCCCAAAAGTAGCTTTTGTACTTGATAGCAATATATGCAGGATGTATAGCTGATGTCAGTATATTTGTCTGCAATACACCTTTGGCAGCAGGATACCCTTGCAGTGCTCATCCTCATCACCCTGTAATATTTCTTAGCCCTTTTTGCTTCCATCCAAGTTTACAAGTTTTACTCTCAAGGTTAATGACTCACTCCTGTGCAGTCAATTTTACACCAGGTATTTGTTTATATTTCAAGCAGTGGTTCCTGCACACTTACATAATCTAGCATTTTCATGGACATGCTAAATCAACTTTTCTCCACTTTGCTTAGTTATGGTTTGAGGACAAGATCCAAATTCACGGAAGCTTCTTTCAGCAGCAGCATCTCTGAATGCAACATTTCCATTCCTTTCTCAAATATATCCTCTAATATCATAAAGCATCAACTCAAAAATGCAAATAAATGCCATTTAAATAATATAAGGAATAATTTGAAAAGTCTCATTAGCAAGCAAAGTAAAATATTTTTTTTAAAAAATCACCAACAGCATATTTGGCTATTTATTGAAAAGTTTTTGCTAATATAGAAAAATACCTAAAGCAACACACATTTCGGCTTGAAAATAATTCAGTTTGATTTTCCAGAACCTGGGATTTCAGCATTTGTATTGTTGGCTGACATCATCACAGAAGAAACCATCTTCTCCCACAACCACTGTTCCAAAAGGGATTCCCTTTCCAGGCAATGCAGATGAACAATTCCAGCAAGGGCCATGTATAGTGCCTCTGCTGGATGTGGGGTTTGGTTTTGGTTTTTTGTAGGCAGGCCAAAAATGTTGTTTGTTCTCCCTTATTTATTCACAGTGGTTCATTAGCAAGATTTTTAGCAAATTACTGGCATAAACAGGTCACATGGTTTATAAAGTAGCATCAATTAAACATGTTAAAATTATATCCTCTCATTTGCAAGAGAAAATGAATCAATATCAGCTGGGTTTTTTTGTTTGCTAGACGAATACAACAGGATTTCACCTTGAATAATGCATGACTGCTTGGATTAAAACAAAAGAAAGTATAGAAATGCTCTTTTTGTGTCCTATTATCCACTTGGCATTTTGTAAGGAAATCCCATTGCACCTCACCCATCAAAAGCTGAAAGTAATTATAAAACCATATATATCTAAAATGCTGCTGCATTTATGCAACTTTCAAAGAAGACAACATCATGGATATTTATGTTACTGTAGTATTACCTACAGGACTTGTACCATATTTTACATATTTAGAAATGCTTTTCTAAGAAGTTAATCTCTGAATATTGACACTTTTTTCTTCCCTGCTTCATATAGAGTTTGGCTTTCAGAATAAATTTTCATTCCTCCTGAAGTAATGGAAATATTCTGATACAGAAATGTAATTTGGGGCATTCTCACATGGTCTGTGGCTCTGATGTATGTGTGCACATTGGGAAAGTGGAGAGTTGAAAAAAAGTTTTGTGAATCCTCACACGTTAAACATTTTCAGCATGATTGCATCCAATTGTCAGTCATGGGAGGGACAAAACTGTAAGACCCAGGAGCAGAAGTTTCCTATAAGACCCTGAAGGATTCATAAGCCATCTGTATTTTCAAGGACAGGTCTCTTGGAAAAGCATTAATTGACGTGAAAAAGCACATAGAAATGATGCACATGAGTAAATACTGCAAATGGTACAGTGGTGGATAATTGTAACAACCTCTTAAATGAAATGTGCTGCACATAAAGAGGCTCTAGGCAGCCTCTGTTCCTCTGTTCTCAGAGTTCTTCATTGTTTATTGCTGAAAGCTTAGAAGTGTCGTGTATAGCAGTTTCATGTTTATGACACTCTACATAAGCCACTGAATTTCAACAGAGATTCTTATGTCCAGAAATTTTAAAGAAATGTCATGTCAATCCTTCTAAATGAGTGAAAATAGTATTTTTCATATGTCCATAGGCACTTAGAAGTTTGCCTCTACCTTAAGTAATGCTGTGAGAGAAGGCGCCATCAACCACCCACTACCCTATGTTAAAATTTTTATTTTAAAAATATACTTTAAGTAAAGTGCACATTTTAAAAAAGGGTCCTGATGATGGACTATCCTCTTCATTAATTTAAACATTAACTATAAGCTTCTTTAATAAAACCTAAATTAAGCGTGGCTTGAATCCTTTGTACCACAGATTTCAGCAGCCTCTGGCATACCTGCTACAAATCTAAAACCCACTTACATATACAGAAATTACTTCACGTAAGGCAATAAACTTCTTAGTTGTGCTCAAGACCTTTGGTCTATCCAGCTTCTACTAAATCAAGCCAACCCCTTTGAAGGACAACAGTCCAGCCTTGGGAATGCCCTCAGAGACATTCACAACTTGCCCTTCCTGCTGTGGGACCAAAAGGCGGCCAAAGCTGCTGCCACCAGGAAAGCTCCTGAAGGGCCACTGAAAGATTCTGGTCTCTCCCCAGGTGTTTATTTCTGTAGATCTGGAAGGAGCCAGACAAGTCCCACCTTGTTCTATGGCCCCTGTGTTTTCTGGGAGGGACAAAGGACCACCCAGCCACCTCCACCTGCAGGATGGCACCACAAGACTCAAAGAGACCAGCCCCAGGGTCAGCCTGGACTTTGGCCTGGGCTCCATCATGATGACAGTGAGTCACAGCAGCAGGATGTCACCACAGCCACCTACTGGCACATGCACTCTCTGGCCTAATTTGGATTGAATGGCTGTCTCTGCTGCAGGAAGCTCTACAAACCCACAGAACCCAGCACAGCCGACACGTTAGGGGATCATATTCTTTATTTCCTGAGGAGACACTTACAGGTACATAGTAAATGTTACATGTTCCAGATTGCTCTTTCTTTTTGTTTCATTTTGAAGATATTCAAGTTTCTCAAAGCTTCATTTACATTACTGAATTGCAGATTCAAGTTATCTGACTGGATTCAGTGAGTTATCCACAGCCTGATACAAGCCTCCCTATCCCAAAATGAGATGTGCATTAAATCATGCACTTTGCAAGACATATTTTATACTTCCATGTAATTTGTACAACTTATTATCAGCCTTACTGTCAGAGACAACACAAAAACTGTTCAACTGAGAAAATAATTCATTTTCTCTTGATTCTGAGAGGGAGGAATACCAAGAAGAATATGAAAAAGGTGATAAGCATGTGTTACTGATTTTAAATATTCAAGGAATTTATTCAAGGACTTTGAAATGTCATGGACATCAGGCTGTGAAATTATTATTGTGATACTATATACAGTAAAATATCAAGCTGTGTTAGTGCCATGCGGTATGACATTTCCCAAGCAATTTCTTCACCATTTTCTATGTCAGTCGGGTAACTTTTTGCTAAATATCATTTACAGATTTTGTTTCTTTTGTATATTTTTAAATGAGAAAGCTATTAGCTTTATTTCTCCAAGCCCATAATGCTCAAACATACTAAACATTTTGATTAAACACATGCTTTCTTAAATTTAAAGCATTCTTAGAGAATAGTTTTTTTATGTTTTTTTTCTAAATTGTTTCTAAAAAATTTCAGCCACTAATATAAAAAAGAAAATACAAGTAGAAGGTCATTTTTGAACACATACTGGACAATACAGAAAAGTGGAAATCTAACATGTATCAAAGTTAAGATGTATTTTCTGAGGAAAAATACTTTCACTCATTACAGCAATCCTGTTTCAGACTATGTCAGCCTGAATGAACAGGTTGAAAAGGAGCAGAATGCTCTGATTTCACTTGCAGTGTAACGTGGAGTGGTAGCACAGGCAGACTCTGAATCGACAGTCCTGTAAATGGACATGGCACAGCGCAAACACTAACAGTGCTGCAGCTCCACGTCCCAGTGAAGACCACTGAAGATCTTTCCCCTCAGCAAACTACCCTCGGCCCGGGGGGCTGTGCTGGGAGGCTGTGGGGTCCCAGGGGCAGCACCCACCATGCTGCCATGCACTGCCACCGACATCCCCCACTCAGGGCCCAGCCTACACAGCCCCCCTTAGGTGACATTCAGAGGTGACCATGGATGGATTCAAGCTGCTTGGTCTCTGTGACATCTCTGTTTTTCAATCTGCAGCTTCAGGCTCCCAGGCTGATGTGATGTTTCTGTCCCATGGTTTTCACAGAATCACAAAATGGGGCAGGTTGGAAGGGATCACTGTGGGTCTTCTGATCGAACCTCCCTGCTCAGGTGGGGTGATCCCAGAGCACACGGCACAGGATTGTGGCCAGACGGTTCTGGAATATCTCCAGTGAGGGAGAGTCCACATCTTCTCTGGACAATCAGTTCCAGTGCTTGGTTACTGCATGGTGAAGAAATTCTTCCTCATGTTCAAGTGGAACTTCCTGGCATCAGTTCCAGCCTGTTCCTCTTGTCCCACTGCTGGGCACCAGGGAGCAGAGCCTGGTCCATCCCCTGACCCCTCCCTGCAGACACTGACAGACAGGGATGAGGTCCCCCCTCAGTCATCTCTTCCTGAGGTGGAACAGGCCCAGCTCTCTCAGCCTGTCCTTATTAGAGAGATGCTCCAGTCCCTTCATCATCCTTGCAGCCTCCACTGGGCCCGCTCCAGGAGCTCCATGTCTCTCCTGAGCTCTCCATGTCTGTCCTGAGGAGCCCAGAACTGGGCACAGCACTCCAGATGTGGCCTTACCAGGGCTGAGTGGAGGTGCAGGATCACCTCCCTCTGCCTGCTGGCAGTGCTCTTCCTAATGCACCTCAGGACCCCACTGGCCTTCTCAGCCACAAATGGCACTGCTGGGCAGCTTGTTACCTCCCAGAGCACCAGATCCTTCTCCCCAGAGCTACTTTCCAGCAGTCCATCCTGGTGCATGGGGTTGTTCTTTCCTAGCTGCAGGACCCTGCAGCATTTTCCTTCATTGACTTTAACACAGTTCTTCTCTGCCCATGTTTCCAACCCACCAAGGTCCTTCTGAAGAGCTGCACAGCTCTCTGGTGTATCAGCCACTCGTCCCAGCTTTGTGCTCTTTTGTCATGCTTGAGCTCCTATAAGGCATTTCCTCAACACCTTGCTCTCCTATTTATGGATTTAATTAAGTAATAAAGGGGAAAAAAAATCTTAGACTATGATAAGCTATTTACCAATAGAATATGCGTGCGTTTATTGTGCGGTTATATAATTTATTATGGAAGTGATTAATATATTCAATATGCATTTCCTCCTAATGAGTGCTTCGTAATTGATTCATAACACTATCACAGTGTTTTCCTGCGAAATGCACGAGAAGCAGTGGGGAAATTGACTATTGCAACTGAGCTCTGTAACATGTAATCAGTTAGAACTGCTTTGCCTTCCACTTAGGCAATAAGCAAACACTATATTGTGTAATAAGTCAAGCCTGCTGTGTTGCTAGGCACTATACTAATGACTATGCTTAACATACGTGTAAATTATTACACCCTTACTCAGATCCTGCAGTGCTTCATTGCAATTTCTCATTTTTAAGTACAAGTGGAGAAAATACAAATTAAAGGAATTTTTTTTTTAAGCAAAAACACGGCCTTTGGTTAAAAAAACCCCATAAAACAGAAAAAAACCCACCCCAAACCTAAAGTGCTACCACTTTTTATAATTTATGTAAAACGCATAGAATTCAATAGAATAATAATTCAAGTACCTACTGGCAGGATATAATAACAGCTGTCAGGCTGCAACTCCACTGTCCAAGACACAACTAATGCATATAAGCCCTTATGGTCTCTACTTCAACATAACAGGAAAAATTTCTTCCTGGAAAGGGTGGTCAGAGGCATTGGAACAGGTGCCCAGGAAAGTGGCGGAATCAGTGTTCAAATGTGGCACTCAGGGATATAATTCAGTGGCACACATGGGGGTGGCTGGTTTAATGGCTGGACTCAATTTTGGAGGTCTTAATGATTTTATAATTCAACATTGTCATCCAAGACACAATCTTAAGACAAAGCAAAATTAACCTCCTCTGATGTCCCACCCTTAAGGGGAAGGGAGCACCCAAGATTCATAAATGCTTCTGGTTAAAAGAGTAACAAGAGTCAGAAGGTCTACAAAAACTCATGAAGTTTTATTAGTAAATTACACATTTGGCCTGGAAATTGGTATGTTAGTCCCTGACCTACTATAGAAGCGCATGGCAGCGGGTTTTGGATAAAGGGGTAAGATGAAGAGAGAAGGAAAGAAAAAAAGGAAGGAAGAAAGAGAAAAAGAAATCACCAGTCCTGGTTCCAACACCAGTCCAGCCAACAGAATGCCCAGCATCCTGGAGCACACAACAGGGCTTGGTGGGGGTACCTCTTTATAGACTAGCTTTCCCCACCCTGAAGATAAGTTTCTTGCTTTCTATGCAAATTGCTTATCATGTCCCTTCTTCCAGACCTTTCTGGAAATGGGTCAGAGGCTTTGAGTGTCTTGATCACTCTATACTCCATGCCCACTTCTCGACCTGATTCCTTCCCTTGTGCTGGACTGTGTTGTGCTTCTCTCCAGAACTAGAAGAATATTTGTCCCAGAAAAGTGCTGCCCTACCTGGACGACCCCCCTCTCCAGCCACACCTTGCTCTTTCCCATGCGTGGGGCACGGTATTAGTAACAATTCTTGTCTGTTGTTCCCAACAACCCTTGGCTGGCTCCATGGCCATGCGGCTATTGGTGTTGGAGATGTACACATTAACTCCTTATCTTTTGGGATTCCACACCCCCACACTTGCAATAACACAGGAATAAATATATGGATGGATGTCAGTTGCTCAGCTGGAGCCATTCTCTTCTGTTGTTTCACTTGCCCAGATTTCACTGACAGAAAAATCAGAGAGGTCAGAAACAGCAGCTGAAGTCTGACCAATGCTTTCTGAGGTTAGAAGAGCCTGTTCTACCCCTCAGTATTCATTAACACTACAGCTTGTCACTGAAAGCATTCCCTCTGTCTTTCACTTTTATCTCCTCCACAGTCTAATTAAAAGTTCAGGGTGGAGTTTATTACTGTCTGTAACTGTCTAGAGCAGTGAGGCAACTGTAGAGAGAGTTACTACAGAGGGAAGAAGCAGGGAAGACTTCACCGTATCTTTCGAACAAAACAAATCCAAATCAACCCCCCCACTCTTCCCCCGCCACACTCAATCTGTTCAGGCACACAAAACAGGAACGGTCACATCAAAAAATCTCCCTTGTCGCTTCTATTAACCAGAGCTGTGATGCCAAATGAAGGTGTGTTAAACGCAAAGAAAATGAGGCCTGAGAGGTTCAGTGCTTGGGAGATCAATGTGTGAATGCAAGAGAGTCAGAAAGAAATCTGCATTCGAATGAGGACGAGCATCATGCATAATGCATCTGTTACCCTTCCATAACAGCAGATGAAAATTGCTTTAAAAATGCAAAGCTTTCTTCTTACATAATAGGTAAACCACTCCATTCCAGGAGATTTCTTAGACTGATTTATTGACACATACAGATGGCTATTGATATATTGCAAAAAAACCATTAAGACTATCCGTTTCTCTGAATCTTAACATCAAGCTAGAATACAATTCAGTTAAATACATGCTCATACATGGCCATTGTCTTGCTGCCATATGGAATCCTTTGAGAAACAGAAAAGAATGCAAGAGCAATAAAGCAAATTACTCCTACAAAGGAACAATGATGGAACAGTACACCTACTTTCTCAGGAAATATCAAACAATGCAAGTGTTGTTTTCTATGATTTTGTCTCTCAAACATGTTATATATTTTACCTCACCAATACATGTGTTGCACTATATGAGATAAACCAATTTAAATAAAAAAAAACAAAAAAAATTGAAATTGTCTCCAAAAACTTCCAGAAAGTACAAACAAAGAAGTTATGAAGTAACTTCAACCAAATATTTATGCATAAAAAATAATGAAATATGCAGTTGATCAGTAGATATGAAATACAATGGATAAGGATTAATAAGATTTTTTTGGTCAAAGTTCAATAGATTATTTCTGACAATAGAAAAAAAAGCATTTCTTTCTCTGACAACAGAAAGCCATATTTGTATTTACTGGAAGAGGTAAAGAAATTATCTTTTCATCAAACATGCAGTAAAACACCAGGAATCGCATATTCTCCAGAACACAGAGTTGCTGCAATAAGCAAAAATTAGTCTGAGGAAAACAAAAACATCACAAAAATAAAATTTTAAAAAACCAAACCAAAACAAAAACAAAAGAGGGGAATACTTATTATGAATCAACACACACAAGAACAGAGGAGCTATCCTGAAGATGGAAAGCACATGGATATAATCTGGTGATGATCAACAGATTTCCTTTAGTGCAAGAACTCTAGGGAAGGGCAGAAAAGCAGAAATTGGCTGATGAAATAAACTCATCTTCAGCAGGAGGCCTATACAAAACATAAACCAGCTTTCATAATATTGAAAACTAAGTATGACTAGTGACAGCCATGAAAGATTTCCTCTGTGTGCTTTTTGATGTTCTGATCATGGAATTTGTTTCCTACTTCGTAGTAATCTGATTTCGACACAAGAGAGATGCTTCTAAACGTAATTCCTGTAGGCATTTATCGTAACCACCTCTTAAAACTAAGATGGGCATCGTAAACTGCCCTTAAGTTTTAAGCTCAGGTATGTGCTCAAAATGTGTATATAGAGTCAAACCACCCAATAATATTCCACTTTCTGTTCTCGTCAAGTGTTGTTTAAGCTACAGGCCTTTATTTTACAGCATAGAATATATCCTTTATTTTAAAGGAATTCATCAGTAGTTAAGGGTTCCCCACAACTTTAAAGACGAGGTGCCCATCACGCAGGAAGTGCCAAACGCATCCTTGCCCGTGCAGTGCCATCGATTTGCGCACCAGTTCCCAACATGCCAAGCAGCTGCACCAACTCCCCCGTCTCCTCATGCTTCACACCTTGTAAGAGCCTCGCTGCCCACTTTCAAGAGCACTTCAGCATGTTTTTCCTGGAGTGTTTTTGTCACAGGGCATGGACAAGCAGCAGGAGACTCTTAAGACATACTCTGCCATCAAGATCATTTAACACACACATGGGCAACAACAGGGGAAAAAAAATAAAGGAACAATAGGGGGATATTGCTGACTTTTCTCTGCTAGATATTTTTCTTAAAAAACAGCAGAAGATTTGTGTCCTTAAGCAGTGTTTGGTGTTGTCACCCCACCAATCTCTTGCTATTTGTAAAAGTGTACATACATTTGTCCTAAGCTATGGAATAAAGAGTCATCCTGATAAAGACTTTCTGCAGAGGCAAGTTGCGTTCGCTTCGTTTTTTTTCAATTTTAATTTTTCTTTTTTAGACAGAGCACTTTGAAAACATGCCCTTTGCATAGTAGACATTTTTTGGCTCTGGAGCCACAAAACTGGACATCAAGTTGTCAAATGGTATAAAATAAACTATTGCAAGTACACCAGCTCACAGAGTAGGGAACCTGCTAGAAAATTATTTGCTAAGCATTTTGGAAGAATGCTATGAAACTTAAGGCTCCTTTCCACTTAGTTTGCAAAAGGGAGAAGAGAGGCTCTAGTCTTCCACTCAAAATCATTAGGTGGATGAAGTTAAGATTTTCTTAGCAAGGAAATAAGAAACCCTCAAATAGTGTAACTGAAATATCCTGAGGATGTATTATTGAAACACCTCCAGCATTGTAATTTCAGTTGGTTAGAGTAATTGAAGTTAAATAAAAAGCCCACAATAAATGGAATTTTTCCTACCTCAAATTAAAAAAGTTAAAATACTCGATGTGTTTGTCAAAATTTAAGATTCTTTTCTCATTTTTCTGTATGAGGAATATGATGTCACTCTGCAAAGAAAAGAAAATCCTACGAAACAGAAAAAAAAATAACCTAAAGCTTCTGATTCTGGAAAAACTTTGATGGAAACTTACTTTTTGTATCCCACTGAAAATTGGGAGGAAAATGAGAAGAAAGAGTAAAGCATGGAACATCACATATCCAGCATTCTTTTTGCTGCAACAGAATATTTAAATGAACAGAAACCAATATCGTCCTATCTAGTTAGGAGAAAAAAAATTATTAAAAAAATTATTTTTCCCTAACAATTTTGTAGATCCTTTCAGCCAAAACTAGCTACAAATTACAACTCTAAATCAAGTCAACAGATGTAAAAGTTCTGTAAGCATATTTTTTATGGATAATGGAATTTTGGGGAAAAAAAAAGGCTACAGTTTGAAATAGAATTACACTTCTTCTCTCCCCCACCCCATCCTGGCAGCTGTCTATATGTCTATAAATAAAGCTAATTCCATGTCTATAAAGCTTTAGATGTAGTTCTCTTGAAGATTGGGACTTTGTAACAATTCTCTTATTTTAAGTTGACTTGGAAGATTCTTTTATTACCTTACTGAGTATTAACCTTGAACACAATATCTGAATCCAGCAAGTAGCAAGGGCAAAATATTCTAGTACTCCAAAATTCTCTAAACAAAAAAATTTCATCCCTGGTCATGCTTCAGATCTTTCCAGTCCTTTGTCAAATTTACTCCTGACTTTTATGCCAAAACTTTTTACCATCTCAAATTCCAACACTGTTGCTGGAATCCTTTGTTCAGAATCTTAGTGTCATGAGCTAGCAAAATTAATTGTGTAACACATCAAAAATGAAGAATGAATATAAATATAAATACAGATACTGGAGTATCCGTATTTTCCATCAATGAATGCTAAATTCAAGAGACAAAGAAACTAAACAAAAATAAAAATTGGCAACAGTTACAGCCTGGCATTTCAAAAACAAACCAATGTGGTGACTCGACTGTGGTACAGGAAATACTATTTCTTCAGTCATCTGAAAATAAGGTAAGACAGACAGAAATAGCAGTTAAATGAGTAGAAATTGGATATGAAGACTGAAATAGTAACAGGTGCTGCCTTTTATTTTTTCTGGTAATGGACTGGTTCAAACACCAACCCTCTGACCCAGTGTTGTGACACTTCCCAGCTTCAAGGCTGGATTTCCACAGGGCAATGGTTGCTCCAGTACCAACGGGGGGCCATATGAGCCTGCACTTAGACCACCCTGTGACAAGCAGAGAGAGAGGCTGGACCAGGGAAATGTGGGACTTCTATTCCTCATAAACCACATTATTTCCTCACGCTTGAAAAGGAGGGGTAGCATTCTCCGATTTTGATCAGTAAATCATGTCAAGGTGCAGGTGGAAGGTTCTGCACCAAGACGTGCAGGAACAAACCCCCAGTGCTGCACATGAGTTCCATCAAAAAGATGCTGCCCATCCTAAATATTTTTTATGACTACTTGAAGAGGATATTGGAGAGATGCAAATGAAAACCAGGGCAAGGTGGAAGCATACAAAGCATTATTACTAATGATGACCATTGGTCTAAACCCATTTCCAACATATTTTCTGTAAGAATCATGATAAAGTTTCTTGGGGGAGCACAAAAAGCATGATGGAGTCATCAGCTATGGTAATGTTTTAAGGATGTTCCCCTTCAGGAGATGGGTAAATACAGGCTTGTGGCACTTGGCTGTGCCCAGGAAATGCTGACAAAGGCAAATGGGGTGACATAAGGGTCAAGGTTCAAGGATCTAAAGAGACCTCCCAGAAAATACATTGGCCAGCTTAGATAAAGAAGGGAAGTAACTCAGTTGTCAGAAATGCAGATACAATCAGTGGCAAAATTGAAAGATACCCAATGACATATGAGAAACTGTAAAACTTGGATTTGTTTGAATTTTTTTGGGGGGGAGGTATTTTGGTTTTGTTTGCTTGAGGGTTTTTTGTTTAGTTTGGCTTGTTTGCTTTTGTGAGTTTTTTGGGTGTGCTTTTTTTTTTTCATTAACACATTGCTAAACATTTACTTTGAGATGCCCTTTGATGTAAAGATCAATATACATGAGAATGTGAGAACACAATCACAGGAAGACAGATAATTAGTAAATAGCGGTAGAGGAAAATTTTAAAAACATGTAAAATGTAGGGAAGTGAAAAGCAGGTTTTATGAAAGAACAATAGGTTTCACCTTTGCAAAAGCCCTGATCCTAAAAATGTTTTCTCAGGAGTACATGCTTGCAAATATTCAGAGCTTTCTAGTTGGTACATTTTTTTTCCCCAAACTATGTAACAAGAGTTTTAAAAGCAATGGTGATCTTTCTGTATGTCATCTTATTGCTACTGACAGGTGGGAACAGCAAGCAAGCTGAAACGCTTCCTAGCCTGTGTCCAATGTTAAGAAAAACAGCAAAGTCAGACCCTAAAAGCCAACTGAAAGAATGAAAAAAAAAAAAAAGTCCCTAAAATTTTAGGAGAGACATGAAAAGAAAATCCCTATTCGATATATCTCTTTCCATTTTTTTAAGGGTTGTATTAAATCATCACCAGTATTCAAAATATTACAGTTAACAGATTTCTCTGTTCTTCTGTCATATCCAATTACTAAACAAAAAACTACTGCTATAAAATGCAGTCTGTGCTGAAGAATATTACATCCCTATGGCATCAAAAGAAATTCTCCTTCCCTCTCTGACAGCTGCTGCTAAGTTAAATCTGCGCTCCTACGGATCCTGAGTTATATACCATAATATCAAAGTCAACATTTTTCCTTATGAAGTCAGCAGCTGGAAAATCAATTTATCAATCAACTATTAAACCCCTATTACTTTACATATGTATTTTGAGTAGATATTTAAGAGGTGAGACAAAAATGTGTTTCTGCTAAATATTTCCCTGGACAGTTTATACTTCAAAGTACATTTCACATTATAAGGAATACATAATCTCCTTACGATTTCTTAGATTCAGAATCCTTCAAGTCACTTCACGGAGATTTTTCACTCTCCTTTACTCACTTTTTAGGCCATCACAAGTGTGATGACATGAAACCTACCAAGCACTACTGTCCTGAGCCAGTTGAATTCCCAGTCACCTGCAATGCTGGCAATTAATTCCAGTGACATGAATTAAAGTGATTTTAATTGTCACACTGAAAGTGAACACAGGACTAAATGCCTGTGAAGCACATAGAACAAGCTGCTGGAGACTTCAATCAATGTTAATATCTTCAGTTAGAATCACAGAGGGAGAGTAACAAAGAGAGTGCAGCACTCAAAAGGTGCAGAGGACTAAATTAAAAGCATAAACTTGAGCTCAAGAAAAATCTGATCAAGGTTACAAATACTGCATGAGACCTGGAGACCAACAAGTAAGAAAAAAGTATCAGAAATGTGACAAACATGAGAAAGGAAAACACCTTTTTAGGTGCAAGATGTAGCTGCTGTGTATCTTATTCTAATATACTTCATCCTTTTGTTTAATAAAATTCATGGTGATTTAATGCATTCTCAACACTGTCTCATTCTTCCTATCTGCTGATTTGCACTACACTTTTTATTACAAGTATGAAACCTGTAAAAATCATGTCCATCCCAATATTATCCAAACGGCTATTTCCTTCACTGCTCTGAGGAGCTGCTAAGGAAGAATGCCCAAGGCAATGTCACAGAGCCTTTCTAATATATCTGACACTTTGGTAATTCAACATGATGATGAACAATAATTAGCTGCAAGCAAGTCTCATACTCCTCCCATCTCTCTGGCTGATGGAACAATGCTCTCCAGTCTGCAGTGGTTTCTGTCCAAGAGCTCCATCCATATTATTTGCCAGGTTTCACCTGAAGACATTTCCATAGAGATTAAATTATTTCTTTCTTTTTAAAGCTGTATCTTCAGTGACCAGGATCTGTCAACACCATGTGCAACTGCAGAGTAACATTAAGTCTGGAAAGCTTAATGCAATCACAATACATCCTTCATTAAAAAAGTCAGTCTGGAAAACTCGGATGAATTAATGTTGAGGATGCACCCAGAGGCTTTAACTGTAAGGAACACAGAGCACGAACTGTATGTTGTTTTAACACGGAAGTCAGTGTTTCATGTTTTTGAGATTTTAGTCAAAAACTCTCTTAGAAAAAAGTTTCTGCAATTATGAACTGAAATTCCTCAAAAACATACTGTTATTTGGAGATCACTCACCCACATTAACGTATGCAAAGAATCAGACTGTAGCTTCCACGTATGTCACAGCCAGTAGTAGAGTCAATATTCAAAACAAACAAAAATAAAGAATTCAAAACCCCCTGAATTTCACTGTCACCATTCATTAGGTTCACTACTCATATTCTGAGAAGTGCTGTAGGCAGGAGGTTACTTCTCAAATGCTTTAACGACAATAAAAAGACCCTGGGATTAGCTCAGTTGGTCAGAGCATGGTGCTAGTACTGCCAAGGTTGTGGGTTCAATCCCCATATGGGCTGTTCACTTAAGAGCTGGGCTTGATGATCCTTCTGGTTCCCTTCCAGCTCAGACTGTTCTGTGATTCTGTGGAAATAATTGATTCTTGACAAACTGGCGAAGTGGTGATGTCCCACACAGATGGCAAGGGAATTCTCATAAAAAACCAGAAATAAAACTAAAAAACACAGTGGCACAGGTACTCAACTGCATCCATATATTATTCCCAGTTATTACCCACCAGAGAGGTAAAATAAGCTAAGTGACATGAGCACTTACTGCTACCCAGTCAGCAGTCCCTCTGCCCTGCGATTAATAACTCGGGTATTTATAATTTATCATTTTTTATCATCCTATTGTTCTGCCCATCCTTACATTAACAAGTCCATAAAACAGGTCCTAGAATGCTGGCTGGGAACATTTTTCTTTTGCTTACAAGTCTCCTGCACAAGCAGAACAGCCCTGCTGCAGCCTGCTCCTGACGGGAGGCTCCGGGACTGGAGGAGGCGGTAGCACGGAGCAGCAGGTCCTGGTCCTTAGGCTAACGTCATGTGGGTCCCACCTGTGTTTAATGGGCTGCCCCAGGTGCAACTTCGGCCATATTTAATTTCTACTGACTTCAATGGATTTTCAAAAAGGACCAAATCTAGACTTAGCCTGCAGCTGAAGCCCCCAGTACAAAGACGGAAAAGATTACAAATAAGCCCCTGCCTCATCTGTCGAAATGACACCACAAGCTTGAGGAGATTTTATTGCTGATCAAACCCACAGATCTTCAGTTTATACCCAGCTTACACAACTGATGTGCTCTGAAATATGTATTTCTCAAAATCTCTCTAGAAACGGCCAATCTCAAACCGTCACGAGGGGGAGAGAGCAGCAAGAAGGGGACAGTTTATAGGGAAAACATCACAGCCATGCTGCATGGATTAAATTCAAGTTTATGGCATTCCCTGAATTATGTGAAGCAGCTGGAAAATGAAGTGACCTGCAGCACCACCCACTCAAACATCCTCTCCTTGCCTTTGGGGTTTCCATCAGGTTTAAGGCTTGCTGCACAGCCTACAACATGTTCTAAATAAATATTAGGACACTTTGATGAAAGGAAAATAAATCTCTCTTGAAAATGGTATTGCTGGAAGCTTGGCTACTCACAAGATTTCACATTGGACAAGGTCTTACGAAATAAGTAGTAGATAATAACAAGGGGAAAGAAATAGATGACCTAAAGGTTAGGTTTAAATTTTCACCTTCAGTAATTCATTCACTTCTCTTAACTACCTCTTTAGTTAAATATAATCTGTTCAGTTCTCTAAAAGTGTTTATTAAAGTTATTTTGCATTATTATTATTAACACAGGGAAGAAGGAAGACAAATGACAGGGCAGTCAGGACAGATTACTTTTGTAGATAAACTTGAAATTTAGCAAAGATAAACCCAAGAGAGGCAATAAATTTCAAACAACCCAGAAATAAGCAAGCAGAAGGAAGAGGCTGGGAAGCTTTGCCCAGCTGAGGTAAACCTGTGTGGGCAGGGGTCCAGTTTGGGGACTGCTGGGGGGCAGGCACTGGGGGCTGCACAGGGGTCACTTCAGCACAGCCTTTGGCCACGAGAGAAGTGCACAACAGCAAGGGACACCTTCCCCAAGCCCTACTCCACTGCTTCTGCTACGAGGGCAGGAGCTGCAGAAGCGATGAGTCACTTACACCAGGCACACAAAACACATCACGTGCCGCTGCATAAGGCAGGAGTGTGAGTAGATATGAGAATGTAGTTATTTCAGGCTACCACCCACCTGGATTGTTTTAGAAGCAATAACTCAGAGGCTGAAAAAAAAAAAAAATTAAATACAATTTGTGCCTAGTCCTTTAAATGAGAACAGCTAGAAAAGCAGACACAGAGAAAGAATGAAATTAATTATTACAAGTTAAATTACATGAATTTCTATTATGCCCAGCATCTTTTTTTTTTTTATTATTATGATCATTTTGGGGGATGTGGGGTGTGATTGGGGTTTTTTGTTGGTTTCTTCTTCCTTCACAATTCTCTTTCCATATCCCTACTGAAAAAAAAATGCTACTACTTTTTATCAATATGCAAAATGTTCTTTTTTTCAAAGACTTGCAGTGCTGTGTTTACAATTGGACTTGACGATCTTAAAGGTTTTTCTGACTTTTTTTTACTGGATTATGACCAGAGGACCCTCAAGAAACTTTTTTTCTCTTAAAACATGAACCCTCTTTTTCATGAACCAAAAATGTCGAAGTTCACTTAATGCAAATCAATACACAGATATTAGTGGTACCAGTGTTTTTTCTTGCAATATATTCAATTATTCTCTCTTAATACCCAATGCACCTTTCCCTCCCCAAGTGGATTTCCTTCAATTCACTTTATCACTTCAATTCCTCCATCACCTGAGAGAACACATATTCTTAGACAACCCCGACTGTGAACGTTTCAGAGTTCCTTTTTTCTTTCTAGAAAACCTTAGTCATCCTCATTTCTGGGGTGGGGGGCAGAATTTTTCTTTAAACTTCAATAAATACTGCGTTGAAAAAAGTTATCTGTTGTTATCATTAAATAAACAAGATTCATAATTTCATAGATTTCTATACCCAAACAGCCTTATGCACTACCATGCCAAGAGACTGGTTTCATTTTTCACATTTCAAAAGATTTTTGGGGCCCAACCAATTCAAGCCCCCGTGCATGTCCCTGCACATCAGCTATTGCAGAGCAGGAACCACCAGCCAAGCACACATCACCTGCAGGACACATCACTGGTCCTGAGTAGGTTTCCTTTCCTACAGACGCCTGGAGGTGGCAGCTCCTGTGAATCTCTGGGTCCAGAGGCACTTGCTGCTCTAAGGAGGCATCTCTGCACTCCACTGAGGAGGGCACAGAGAAGGGAGCACCCAGACAAGAGCCAGCAGTGGGATGGCTGGAGAAAGCTGAAGGCCATGACTTGGTACTGAGGGATGAAAGGTGAGGACACAGAAGGCTGGAGATGTGGAGTTTGGTTTCTAGAAGATGCAACAGAAACACTTGGTGCTTTTAATTTTGACCAGTAATTTAGGGCACACTCTTTAAAACTTTCTCAGGGGCCTCACATCATTTAAAATGGCCCTGCTCCCTTTCAGTAATTTAGGCTGTTAGGGAGTGTGAAGCATGATTCAAGGGATACTGCATATATTTCATGGCACCAACAGGCAAGGTGGCTATGTAGTGGGAACACTGACATAGTTATTTTCCATATTTTATTTGTGTTACAAATAAAAAAGTGCATATTTACCTATAAAATAGGTAACGCAGGGCTGTCTTTAACTGGGGACCTTTTAGTCCAATTTTAGACACATATACAGATTAAAATTATCTTTGCAGACAGTAAGTTCATATGAAATTACTCTGCTGAATGAAATAAAGTGCACCAGTTTACATGTAAATTTTTGACCTGATCACCTCCACCTAACCTTATACGTGTGCTACTATTAAAAGGAAAACCTAGCTGAAAACTAGAATTCAGCCCAGAGAAACTGTATCAGCAGAAACACAGTTCTGGAGAATGTAAATTTACAGGTAAAGTTAATGACCTTTCTAGAATATATCAAGAAACCAACATAAAGAAAGCAGCAATAGATTTTCTATTATTCTTGGTAGTTTAAGTCTTTAAATCAATTCTTCACTTAGTATAGTATTTCTCCTCCAAAACACTACACAAAGAAAATTAACCATTATAAATAATGGTTTAATTAATTGACTTTTAAAAAAAAAGTCAGTCCCTGTAGATTATCTGGCAGATAAGTATCGAGAGAAATACATTATTTAAGACAATTAGTAAAAGGTTCAAAAGTTCATTCCTGCTTTGAAACAGCATTTAGTACTCTCCAAACCTTTTCCATCAAAACTGGATGATTCATAAATCCATTTCTTAGTGATTTCCCTTAAAGACATTAATGCTGCACCTCAGCTTGGAAGGGGCTAAACTGAGCAGGTTCCCCCTCCACCATGGGCCATCTGTGTATTGGGAGGTGGAAAAACACATCCCAAGCACCTCCCAGCTCCTGCTTACAGGTCTGTCATAGACTCTGTCCCCATAAAGGAAACTGTGGTGTTTGAAGAACCTCAGGGATTCCTCAGGACCAAGAGCAGCCCCTCCTGATGCTCAGCTGCCCTAGATGTGAGACTCAGGCCCCTCCTCTCTGCTGTCCAGGACATCGTAGCTAGAATGAGAAACCATAGTATTCTGGTCCTTCATTTCCACAGGATCCAGAAAGAAGTAGGTGGGGAAAATGGGATGGTAAACAGGAAATATGGCTAAAAAATTGCCTGACCACAGTACAGGCTGGATGCTATTTTAGTCAAACCTTTCTGTGCCTGCATGAGCACCCTTTCCCCAGCAATGGATTACAGCACCTACTAGTTTCAATAAAGATAGTGGAAAAAGACACCATTCTGTTTGAGCAGAAGACCAGACACATGTCCAGGTTTCCAGATAATAATATTCATACATGCAAATCTATTATTGCATAGGGTTGCATTCAATAGTCAATTAGAAAGTACACCAGCAGGATCAAGGGTATGATGATAATTCTGATTTTAAGAGTTCCACAAACACATAAGATGGAAGGTTTATAAGTGCTTTTTCAAACAAAGCAAATAAAACTGGAGCTATATAAAATACCACAGAGAATTCAAGAATATTTAATACTTTGGAGGTCTAACCATTAGCTTCCATTTCAAAGTGAATGTTTTGAGGGTAATCACTTAGTACACATTTGTAAATCCCACTGGGTATCTTCCCAAATTCACTGGAAAATTTTGGCCAAGTGGATGGATGGATCAGGAACTTTTGATTGAGCAAAATATTTCTGGCACCTAGAACAGGCACTTCATTGCTGAGTGGAATCTACAGCAGCATCTAGACTCTACTGCTCATCGATCTCCTTAAGTGCCTATGCATAGCTTTAAAGTCTCAGTGGTATTGTTTTCCTTTTGATGCCCATGAATGCAAAATCAGGATCTTTAAAGATGACCCATCTGGACTAAAGCAGCAATTTTGTATTTTATAAATTATGTGTATCAAAGTATGTTGAACATACACAGACATACCATTCTGCTTCTTTTCATAATTAGCACTGGTTATTCAAGAAATACGCAAGTTACATGAATAAAACAAAAGCAGAAATATCCCTGTGCTGAAGAGCCTATGAGCATGATTTCTGCATAGAAAACCACACACAAAATCTTCAGTGTAAGCCAGTCTCACAGCGATGACATTAAAATACAAAGTTACACTCAGACATGACACTGTGGAGGAATAAAAATGTAACAATAAACGCCTGTATGACTTCTGGGGAGAAGAGGCAAGAACACTCCACAGCACACAATTAAAGCAAGTTGCTCCCATGTCTGACCTTCCCATGGTTTGGTTCACAGAGCACTTGGACAAAATGAACTTGACTCCACTGGACAAAATTAGACAGGGCATCTTCAAATGCTCTCCATTTTAATTAGGTGTGCGCAGTGCAGCCTAGAGCTAGTCCCAGGGAAACCCCTTGACATGGTGTCCCACGGCACAGACAGCAGGGACCTGAGCACCCAGGGTCTCGACCCACAGATCTGCTCCTGCTGGGCTGCCCCTTGTGCTAAGGTAGGCACTGCCTAACATCCCTGCCGTGGCTAAGGAAGAAGATAGTTTGCACAGTTTAATGGGAAATCTATTGTTAGAATCCCTTAAGCTTCATAAGCAGTCTGTAAGAAGCCTTTTGCAAAAAAAAAGAATTGCTTTCTCCATACCTCCCCAAAGAAAGTGTTGGCTTCAGCAATCCATTAACAGAAACGACTGCAGGTGCCTATCTTTCCTGCTAATATTAAAAACCTTTATGCTTACTCCTAAATTCTATTATTTTTTCTCGTAAACATTGTCTCTCCAATCCTGAGTTGTTCTATCTCTCAGTATTGTAACAGCAGCTCACATTTTCTCTGGTACACATCTTTTCCTCAAGGTCCAGGATTTTCTCATCTGGTGATTAAAACTGTTTAACCAATTTAACTACTTTTCATAGCAGCAGCACACCAATAAACTGAAGAATATTGTTTTTTGGGTTCCTACTGAGAAGATAAAACTCAGCCGTCTCCCACTACAATAAAGATAAAACACACGGTGTCATTCAGGCCAGAAGGCTGCAGAAGAAAGTTGTATTTCATGCTCTTCACAAACTCTGACAAGTTACTGCCCAGGGTTGCACACCCACGAATGGTCACTGTTAGCAAGGCCACAGCTGGAAAACCACACATCATCAGGAGGCAGTGTCTCCTAGGAAGCCTGCAGTCAACATGGAAAACCTCGAGCATCAAGGACTTCCTGCAATCTGCCTGACAGATTATCACCATGGTCATCCAGATTACAGGGAAAGGTGATTCAGGGAAGTTACAAAGAGGATTAGAACTTTAACCATAATGGCAAGATGACATAGCTCAGAATGGAGGTCTAAATATAGGCAGGGAAGAAAATCTACCTAGTTATACAACCCATAAAATCACTTATGAAAAAGAGTGAAGGGCAGAAAAGAAAAGGGCCAAGAAGTTGTTGGGTAGGTGATGTTTATATCCAGCTCCCTTGAGAAGCTCAGGCAATTGTAATAGCAGCCAGGCATCTCAGAAACAGCCATCTGAAACCAAGGAAGCCTATAAACTCACAGTGAATTTACAGCAGGCTCCCAGACTAAGATGATTTCTTTTAACCATGTCTATGGAACTGTCTCTTACAGGTCTACCTAGTCAGTTATTTTAAGGCTGAGAGACAACTGTAAATACATTGCAGAGAGTAACACTGCCATAAATCCTGCCTGATGCTGTATATCCAGGCACTCACTAGCCACCACTCTGCTACGTAAACATCAGTCATACCTAAAGTTAGAAACAGTAGAAAGATGTGAGGAGAAGTTTTTTTCTTCAGAACTTGTTCTTTAGGAGGTCTATGATGTCAATCAATGAAGAAGCCTCTCTGACGGTGAAGTACAAACTGGTATTTCCTAGAGGCTACCTCTCTACCCTGTAACCCAGAACTAAGGCTGGGAAAATAAACTCCAGAGTGAACGGAAGGGAAGAGGATGGATGTGAGACTCACCAAGACAACAAGAAAATCTAAACTCAAAAACAGAAGAAAACTATATTTTGTCTGTATTTTCTGTAATTTAATGAGAAGTTACAGGAGTTGAAGCTTCATAAAAGAGTGTGTGTGTGTGTATATATTTAATAACATATGTATTACAGATAAAAATATGCCCCTTTTATTTTCTTTATTTCATAGACTGCTCTCAAAATATGGAATGGGTTGGGTTTTTTCTTTTCAAACTGTAATTTACTACCTTTCAGTTGCTATTGGCCATTAGATTGAGAACTTAAGAAATCAATACACTTTACTTAATGTATCAGAAAGAATGAAGACATTCCATTCAAACTGAAAGAGGATTAAATAAAATAAAGCATGCCTAATTAATAATAAATTTGTTTCAGGGTTTTATAATTTTTTTATGTGGAAATCAAAGCTGCATAACGGAAATAATTTTCAAACACGGAAAATAATAATGAAAACAGCAAGAGGGAAAAATAAGAAATAATTTACTTAATATTATTGTTTATCAAGTTAATAACACTTATCTCTCTGGGACACAATGAATACAAGTTAATGTTTATATAACTCACAGAAACTGAAAGATGGTATTTGAAGTAGCAGGTATTAAAATATAGGTGTAGCTAATTCTTATTTTAATTTTCCATTTACATGGTAATTTTGTTAATCACTCTTACATCCAAATATCCTCACTAAAAGCTGAATTTGAAGTAAAAGGAAAATCTTTTTGTTCAAAAAATGACTGTTGGCTATGCTCAGTTTGAATTGCCATACTGCTAAACTGACCTATTCCACAAGCAGGTGCCAAATAAGAATCCAAGACATTTCTTTCCTGCTTGTTTACATAGAGGACAGCCACGCCCTGCAGGTGTTCACTCTTCTCACTTTGGGTTTTCATTTTTTCTTTTACATGTAGATAAACTCCCGTGGAAGGCGTTGTGCCCTGAGGGGCTAAGAAAAATGGCAGCCTTTTCATAATAATCTGTAGCAGACTTTGGCGGGGCTGGGGGTGTGAGGGAAGCCAGTAGTTCCAGCGGCAGGGAATGTTTGTCCCAAAAAGGACATGCTCCTTCCACCTTCTGAGTCAGACCAGGGAAGCCTGCAGAAGTCCTTGTCTTTCAAAAACACATTCATGAAGTCTCACATAGATGCTCTCCTGTTAGTACATCAGACATACAGATACATTTGGACAATGATTGAGCTGGCAATATTTAATATCTTTGCATCTTATTTGTCATTTTCCAAACTACACTATCTTACTGATGCATGCTGTTCCAGAGCCAGCATCCTGCCAGGGCTCAGCTCCCCAGGCTCCCCTGGCAACCAAGTTCTTAGGAATGATCATGTAATGTAATTAATTCCTCTTCCCACCAACAATGCCTCCCTAGCTTTACACACCAGCAAACTATGGGAGAGTTTACCTCCCAAGAGAAGTTTCTGGACCAAAATATGACAAACAAATAAAACCCAAGATCTGTCCCTCAACTAGTCCTCACAAACAGCCTGTCTCTCATCTCATAGGCTACCACCACATTCTGCTGGAAATCCTCAGCTCAAGACATCACACTAGTTTTGATATGAGCTGCCTTTGGAAAACTTTTTTTACACATCAATTCATTCTCTATTTATCTGCTTGCCTTTATTTGCTCTATCACTGTTTCTTTCATAATGCTGTTGAGATGATAGCAAAAGGTCAGAGAAGGTTGTATCACTTTCCAGCTTTCCATCCCTCCTTTAAGAAGAGAAGCCACATCTGCTAGTTCTGAGTGGTATTCCCAGTGCCACATTAACTCTGGTTCTGCTGTGTGAAACAGCTCTCATTGTGCAGCTCACCTCAGGGCACTGGGTCTCGGGGAGGGTTATCTGCCACTGCTGCAGAGCTGGCAGGCACCACCTCACCTCTGCCCATCCTGCAACAGGCTGCAGAGGGAGTCTGTTCTGTCCTGTGAGCTTTGGTTCCTCCAGCAGCCACCCCAAAAACATCACCCGCCTTTCTTGACTTGCAAAGGCATGACAAAAATAAACATCTAAGACCACCAAAGGAAATTGGGCAGACTCTGTGAAAGCAGGGCTGATGCAGACAACTGTGTCACTCACGATAAATCAGACAGAAGTATTCAGAAGCAAGTAGTGACTCACATTACTCACCCAAACCAAATAAAATGAAAACTTGCCATGGAACAGGATAACCTTTAGTTTAAGGACACAATCATAAATCACAAAACGAAGATTTCTTTTTAGAAAAGTATTTCCAAATTTTCTGGCTCACCTTAAGACTTTTCTATGACAATGACTTGTGGACTGAGAGGAGGGGGTAGACAATTCATTCATTCCTATTCTTATAGACACAAACTCCTAATTTTTTGAAAGATCTTGGAGTTACCCAGACAGTGAGATATGTTTCATTATTAAAACTCATTTGCCTCACATTGACCATGAGTGCCATGGGGAATTTAAACGCCTGCCTTGCAAAATAAACCATCAAACACAGAAGTTGCTATTCTTGTGTTTTTAACAGTGAAATACCAAGGCTTTCAAAAAAGTACACTGTCTACCCACTTTACTTTTAATTACAGTTTCTAAAATTAAATTTTACAGTCTGAACATAGCAGTCCAGAACTGGGAAAAGGCAGGATATTAAATCTGCCAGGTCAGCCCAGGACTAAAAGTAGGTCAGTAGCTCCATTCAGAAAACAAGGATTAGAATACCTATCACCACAGGAGAAATTTTAAGAAAGTAGAAATCAAGATATTCCCATGGTGCTAGTTTGGGAATATGTGTATGGGTACAGGAAAAATTGCCCACAACCCAGCTAAAACTTTTCTTTTTTTCCTTTTCCCAGTAGGTCAGTTAGCATAATCACAGAATTTCTGACCTGACACATAATCAACAGGATGTGGATTAAAAACGAAACAAACCAAAAAAACCAACCACAAATGAGCAAAACCCCAAAACCAAAACTAAACCAAAACCAAACAACAAAAAAGTGCTTTTGTTGCTGTGCAGACCAATGTCTCCACACAGGCTGAGTAAGCAGCAAAGCATATGGATGCCTAACAATGGCAGGTAGGATTTTTATTTTTTTTGCTCCCAACACAATTTAGTCTGGGTAGCTTTCTGCAGAGAACAAGCCTGCAGAAATCACGGCAGTCTAAGAGAATGCTTGGGTCAAACAGACATTGTTTGCATTAGGAGTAAAATAACTCCAAGTACAATCAAAACTATAAAAAAAACTGCAGAAAGTACAAATATGTCCTGCAGTTTAAAAAATACCTTTTACCACAGAACCAAAATGGATAAAGGAGAGGATGTGTTATTCTCTCTTCTCTCTCTTTGAGGATATAATAAAAGAGTCAAGTACAAAAAACCCATTGGGAAACTCTGCACATTCAAAATTATTCTACTTCAAGTCACAATGTGTACTACTGAGGTGCTTAGCTTGATAAAGGTGAAATCTTGTCTCTAAAACTCTGCATGTTCTTCAGACCCAATCTTATTTTAAAGTAATTGACTGAAACTTAATCTCTGGATTCACTCATGTAGAAAATAAGTTTGGACTACTAAAATTAGCAGCAAGTCTTCCCAGAGCTTAATGTTTTAAAATATTTTAACAAAAGTTTTTGATATTGCATCTCAGTAGCATTTCCAATGCTACTTTCTAATAAAAATTAAAATACTAATATTATCTATAACAGAATAAGTAAAAGGTCCACATATTCTGATGCCTTGTCCCAGACAACAGACAGAACAATATGTAGCTTTTCCTTTCCTTTAGCCATAACACAACAAATGATTCAGTGAGTAGATTATTGTACCTGAAGGGGCTGATATGACACCAGGGAAAAAAACAAATAATGTTATTTAATATTTATGTTTTTCCTTCTTACATAATAAAATAAAAATAATTAAAAGTGCTTAGAAAAAAACCTTAGGGCTTTTTTCCCCTTAGGAAAGTTATTATCTTCAGCTGTTTATAAAGGAGTTATGAGATCAGCCTAAAGATAATGTAAAACAACAATGTAAATTAAAAATTCAAGGCATTATCATTGAGTTTATAAGCTTATCACTCACCCTTATTATTAGGAAAAATAAGTGAAAAAATCACATGGTGGCTTAGTCCAGAAGGACACCACTTCTCAAGCCTGAACAAGCTAGTGAACATTTCCTCCCCTAAACAAACAAAAAAACCCCCACCAAAACAAAACCAACCATCCAAAACTCCAACCCCCCCAAGACATTTCTATCTGTTAATTTAAAAGGAAAATAGACATGACACAGTGAAGGTATTATCATAGCCAAACCAAAGGCAATGCTGGCAGTCTGGACGGCATTTCGTGGATGGGCTCCCAGAGGGGCCTGAGCAGGAGCAGAAGGAGCCGCTCCAGATGTGCCTGACCTCGCACGGGAGCCCCCCCAGCCCCGCTCCCCTCCGGCCACGCAGCTCCCCCTGAGCGGGGAGCCGTGAGGCAGAGGCAAGGCTCAAACCTGACGGAACACGAACACATCGCCCAGCACCTCTGAGAACGGACCTCGCGATCAGAGTTCCGAAAACCGTGGGAAACTGAGCCCGAGTAAAAATTACAGGACTAAATCAATTACTTTTAAAACAACTCCGCATCTTTGGAGAAGACCAGAACACAGCTTCATGTCAAAGACTGAAGCAAATCAAGTTATTCGGCATAAACCACTGACCTGGAGAAAAGCAATTATTTATGCTCTATTATACGCTCTGTGGCATTAAAATCTCTTGCATTATTTATATTTATAACACCTGCACTCCCGAGGCAGGAGCTGCTCGCAGTCTTCAGCATCCCCGACAGGTGGCGTCTGGAATCCCACGGCACAATTCCACTGAAAACTTGGAGTAATCAAAAGCTTATGCAAAAGAGATCCATTTTAATTGTTTTTACTGCTTGCGTGCTGAAACTGCTCTGGCCAAGCTGTCTAACCACATAGAGTGGATGACATAAATGGACACAGAGCAGGACAGTCCATCTTAGGGAGCTTCAAAGACATACAAGCGTATGAATCCATTACAGAAAAGCAAATATGCCAAATAATTATAGATTAAAAAAGGGTAATAAAACTACCAGGCAAGCAGTATGTAGTCAAAAACTGGTTAAACATATATGACAAGACAGTTTAAGACCAAAAGAAAATCATGTAGTAATTTTACTTAATTTCAGACAGTCTGTTTTTCATTCCTGTACTAGATTCAAATACATAATTTTCTTAAAGACTAATTAGGAAAAAAAAAAAAAGCAAAAGAAAAAAAATAGAACAAACTTGGTTTTTAAAACACTTTTGCCTTTTGTTTTTCCTCCAGTAAAATAATACACTTTTTTTTTGAGCCTGTGCCAATGGAGTATAGTAAACAAAGGTAACAATATCTATAAGCCTAATTTCATTTCACATTAAATTTTTATTGTGGTTTGGTTTATTACACAATTCTGCAAGCAAGACCTGCTGTGAATGAACAAAGAGAAAAAAGAGAAAGTTCCAGGACTTGATGTATGCAGAGTCCTGTGGCCATGTTACCTGTTACCAGCACTCTCCAGAGAGAGGTAACTCAGTGCTATCTCTGCAATACAGAAAGCAAGCACACATGTCCAGCAGCTTCCCCAAAGGCACACAACAAAGCAGGGAAAGACCAAACTGGAAACCACTGTATTCAGTTTCCCAGCATTATACACAAGCCTGGAGATTACAGCTTCTCTTCTCTGCATTGTACCCTAAAACCTGTTAGAAATTCCGTATGCAATTTTTCTTACTCCATCTGCCTGTAATTTTTGAGAACTATGCTACAAAGATTGAAGCCAATTATTACCCTTCAGAATTACAGAACCTCACGGATTTCAGTAGCTACGGGTGTCCGAAAGCTTCAAGTTTGTTTATCTACAGCTAGTTTTAAAAGAGTAGGAAAAACAAAACTGGTTACAACCATTTAGTAGACCAAGATCATCAAAGGAACAATTTAATTCCAGCTCCAGTGAGAGCAATACAAATGTTATGCTCTTCGCTTCACTGGGAGAGGTGAGGAACAGCAGAGGAATGATTCCTCTGGCCAGCAGGTTTAGAAGCATGCCAAGATCATGCATTTCTAGTCTGCTACTGTTTGTATTCAACTAATTTTGATTTCTAGATTATTTTGGAATTGGTACCACAAAAACATACTGTGGGAATGGTAAGGCAAACTAGAAGAAGCAGCAAGCCCAGAGGAAAGCCAGTCAGTGTTGATCCACATCTTTATAGCTGGGAAGTGTTCATGACCATCTCAGAGAAGCCTATTATAAATTCCTTCTGGAGGAATTTCTAGAACCAGCAACATGAAGTCTCTCACTACAGTGCTTCCAAACTCTGGATGTGTTTTGAACAACAACTGTGAAGAGAAAGAAACCACAGTCAAGCTATTTGGAATGCACTGCTCTACCAGCACCTTGCTGTGCCCATTCAGGAGAGACTTGAAATTCCTCAATCAGCATTTAAATCAAGTAATCTGTGCATGTTTTGATAAAATATATATAATTCTCATTCAAAACAGGACACTACGAAGAGCACAACACATTTTTCTATCATGGAGTTAAGCTAGTAACAAGCTAAGCTCTTTTGCTTATATCAAAAAGCTCTATAGAATATAATAACCTATTAAATAAAAATTAGTGCATACCAGAAAAAAAGCTGATCTGTAAATTTCCCCAAATAACACTGCCAGAACTCAAGCAATACAATCCAGGAGGAAAAAAATATTAAAACTTTGTCCATACATAAGCAAAGTTCATGGTTTTCTTCATTAGAAACCACATCTTGGAGCTATTTTTATTTCCAAAGAGTACAGTTCATTGAGCTACAGTCCTAATGTTATAATATGTAAATGAGAAAGGGAGCAGCACTGAACAGTAAGTATGATCTCATCATAAAAATATCACACATTTGGAGCATAAGCCTGAGTGCAAGACATTTCATCATGTGGCTTTAAGGAAAAGCAGGCCCCAAAGCTCCTCAGGAGCAGCTGGATTCTGGGAGAGCAGCCCATGCCCGTGTGCCACACGCCTGGAGGATCAGGATGGGTGGTTATAGGCTGTTCCATAAAGAAAGGCAAGGAAGAAGACGAGGGGTTATCACACTCTATGCTAAGAAGAACCTTCAATGTATAGAGGCAAACCATGGCAATTGTGGGAGCCCTTATCTAATTCATCTGGGTCAAGATCTCCAAGGAAAAACTTCATCTTGCAGGTTGCTCAGAACTCTGTTGGGAGGGATCCCATGGGATCTGTCATGGAGGCTAAAGGAGCTGGTGAGTGCTGGGAGTTTTTCAAGAATTCTCCCATGGAAGCACAAAAACATCTCATCCCCTTTAAAGGTAAGGGAAGCAAGTGGAGCACCCCCTTGGCTTCAGTGTGAGCTTCAGAGTCTGCTCAAAACCTATGGAGAATTGTTCCAGACATGGAAAAGCGGACAAATATCCGCTGGGAACTACAAGGGCATCTGCCAGTGCATGCGGAGATGAGCGGATCTAGGCAATTAGAAGCCCATCACTCTTCTTTCAGTCCCTAGGAAAGTTGTGGAACAAATCCCTCTTGGAGGCTATCACCAGTCTGATGAAGCATGTGACTGGAAAAGACAACATGGATTCACCAAGGGCAAATTGTGCTTGACAAACCTGATCACCTCATGTAACACAGAAACCTGCTCAATGGATGTGGGATGAGACACGGACATTGTCTACCTGGACTGCCCCAAAGCTTTTGATATGGTTTCCCACAGTCCCCTCCTAGAAAAGCTGATGTCTTATAGCCTGGACAAGCGGTCCATGTGGTGAGTGGGGAACTGGCTGACTGGTCACCCCCACAGGGTGGTGGCAAACAGCTCCTTTTCCAGCTGGCAACCCGTCACATCTGGATGTTGAGCCATCTTGTCTAAACTAAATTTTGCCAACAAAATTTGGACCAGATGATCCTTAAGGTCCCTTCCAACCTGCTATTCTATGACCAAAGCCACCTCTGCAGATGACCCCAGGTTCTGAACAGGTGCCTGACAGCAGGTAGCACCAAAGAAATGATTCCTTAGGCTTGGCATCATTTCTCAGCTGCAACATAATGAAAAAAGACTGTGGGTTACTCGATATCAATGCTACATTGCCTACAAATCTCTTTTCTTTATTTTCTTATTAAGGAATCATCTTCCACTTATGGTAAATTATTAATTATATGATCCATTAAATACCACACAGTTGTCTTTGTTGATAAGACATTTTTGCTATCAGCTGCTTATAGTGAATCTTGTGTATTTTATGCAGGCTGCAGTGAGAATCAAACTGAAATTCACATCAAGTTTTGTATAAGAAATCCCTCAAATTATATTTTCTTTTTAAAAATTTGTGTCACAGTCTTGTGACACAGTCAAAATTTTAAACACATTTATTTATGCAAATTAACTGTGTGCTGTTAATCATAAAAATACTTCTTAATAGAATGTTAAAATAAGTCATTAATTGAGTAAAATACTTCCAAATTCCTCAAAGACAATTTTGCTAAGTTGTGTTCTCTGAGATTTAAAATGGGAAATTTCAGTATTCAGCCAAATGGGAATTTTCAGTATTTAGAGGCAAGGTGTTTGCCATAATTCATATATTTTCCAGTCACTTCAACATTTCTAGCTTTGTTATGCCTCACTGCCTGCAAAGTCAGTCAGCTTCTAACTCTCAAACATCACTTATTAAAGCTAAAGATTTATACACTAAGAAGAAGTTTTCTCCCATCGCGGAGTCCTCTTAATTGGTATGATCCCATGTGCCTGTCTTTCCAACTCAGTTACAATACATAACCAAAAATCACAGACTTCTACAGAGGGGAAAAAAAAAAAAGAAGGTTTAAAGTGATTTTATTTTTTTCCCTCTTTTAATTTCAAGCTGTCTTTAGAATTACACTCATTTTTTTCCAGGGCCTGATCCAAAGCTCAGTGAATTCAACGGAAAGACTCATCAGCTTCAATATCATGGGAGCAGGCTCATAACACACCATATGCCAAGTATGAAAGTATCCATCTGTCACTGATCCATATCTTGTTATTGTTATGTGCATTACAACAAGGGATTAGTTTTCTAAGAGATGAAGCTTGTAAAGGAGTTGCTGGAGGAATTTCTAAACAAAGGTTTCTGAGCACGTAAGCACCCCGGAGTGCAGGCGCACATCCCCCAAGTCAGCATTGCTGCCAGGAGGATCTGACAGCATTTGGTGTTCACCTCCACAGCTGTGCAGAGACAGAGCACTGTACCCTACAGGCTCAGGCCTCTTTTGGCTTTTGGGCTGCCAATAAGTTTATAACTGATGGATATTTCACTGCAAGTGAGAGCCAAACAAAAATCTGTGTGACCTTCGTGCACAGGGACAGAGGACTCAGGAGCAGAGCAGTGTGACAGCCATCAGCATTCCTTCACTGGCACCACTGATAGGCAGCATCAACCTCACAGGGGCATCAACACCCTATCATATTCTATTGAACTATCTGCCCTTATTTTGCCTGAAAAAGCAGGAAATAGTATTTTCCCTAGTCACAGAAGTGTGATGGCACAAGTAATTTTTAAAAGCATGCTGACAGAAGTATAAAGGCCCCCTGCAATTAAGGATCTTGCTTGTTTAATTAATTATCCTTTTCAACATTACCCTACATCTTGGCAAACACACATAGCCCTCAAAAATAGAGAGCAGAAGGTGGGCACTAATTCGAAGATGACCTCGCCATCTCCTCTCTCTCCAAGATGAATCAGTTGCATTTGAGAACATGCGGAAAATTCCTTTTTACAAACGCAATCACTTTTGATCACGAAGTAAAATAAGGAGAAGCAACTCTTCTCTGAAAGTGGTGGTCATGATGAGTGGGCTCCTATATTTAGGTGTTCACCCAAACCATGGTAAGCCCCAAGAAATTACCCTGTGAGTACCTTGCCCCAAAAACCCACCTCCTCTCACACCCTTCTCTCAGAACTGCCCCCACAGCCAGCTGGCACCAAACTCATCCCTACAGCCTCCTCCTCCAGGTGCCAAGAGCTGCTAGCCAGCAGCGTGTGTGCAGAGTCTCCATCCTTCTCCCCAGCACCTCCCAATAACCACCTGTGCCCCACTCCCACTGCTCAAGTCCTTCGCTCCCCACTGTGCCACCCCTTCCATCATGCTCCTTTTTCTTGCACTCCTGCATATTCCCTGTTGTCACCCCAGTGGCACACCCCCACACATCCCCATTCACTGCTTATTCCCCCACCATAGTCCTACCCCACCTTTGCTCAATTCCAGTTTCTGCTGCATGAACACAATGCATAAGCAAAACCTAAGCACCTTTCCTAGCACAGGCAGCCATCATACTCGGGAGGACAGTCTGATTAAAACAGCCTTCACAGTAACAGAGCTTGCCTGGGGATGCAACTTGTCACCACCTTGAAACATTTTTTGAGCTTGGTTCCAGTTATTTGAAACAGAGTTCTGTGTTTCACCTTGGGCAAAGTTTACCTGTCCAACTTACCTGAACCAGTGGACATAGATTCACATTTGGTGTTATACCTTTTCCAAATCCAGATAAATAATGGAAATATTCTCATGATAAAATCTAGTTCATACTGTAGCCCAACAGTCTTCTCAAACACTATCCTAATTATCTAACACTTACAAGAGATTAACAAATCAAAATAGTGACTTTAAACTGATGAAGGTTCGTCTTTTGCTACATACCAACACAAACTTGTTAGTGCTTGGACAACAAGCAACAGTTTAGATCTAAGCTGATGAAGACATTGGGATGTTTGTGTCACTAGCATATAACCTTTCAACATATAGTAATTTAATACAGGCAAAAATATGGAAAAAAAGTATTTTTCATTTTTTCAACCATGGCAACTAACCAACCAAAACACCCCAGAACTTTTTCGTCTGCAGTAATGCAGACAGAAAATTTACAGTATTACACACCTGTCCTGGTCATATTACAGATGGCAGATCAGCACTGAAGAAGGTACCTGAATGACTAAGGAGGAATTTATGCACTAAACAGGTTACAGGGATATGTGATGAAAAGAGGTGCTAGCCTTACAGAGCAGAATAAAAATTAAAAAGCCTGTACCAGGATTTCACAATACTGCCTCATGTAAAAAAAAAAAAAAAATCTTCAAAGAGACACAGGATTATTCTCAGTATATTTTCCTACTGTGCTGCTCATCCTTATAAAAGAAACCACCTTCAGGCAACTCTGTCCCTAAAGAACTGGAAACTGTATGTGCTTTTCCACTACATGTTATCCTGCTCTCCTCCTTCATCTACCAGATTGAGGACTTTAAACAAACATTACACAAAACAACTCACTCTTCCCCCAGTTTCTCAATATTGAAAAAAGATTTTTGTTGTTGTTATGAGGATACAATTTTTTGCTCTGCCAGGCTGACATTTGAGCTCCTTGGAATCACAGTGATTACTTTCATTAGTCATTACAAGAGTGGGGTTCCCCCTCTTTGGTTCGCAGGGGAACCACGTGGCTTACAGGAAACCCAAACATAGTTCCATATTAATTTCTTGTCCTACAATTGAATTAATTCTTTCCTTGTTTTGTTGGTTTTAACAAGCAAAGCAGCCATGTTTAGAACAGATATTACCACCCTTTCTCCTCCTGAAAACTTCTGTCTCCCTTCTTACAGGAACATTCACTTGAAACGAGCGTTCCATTCACAGTTCAGAAAAGAGAAGTGAACCCTACAACCCGGCTGCAGGTAAGGAGAACATTCTCTTTAAAAACACAGAAAAACTGAACAAGAACTGACAAAGGCAACTTGAAAGCCTTTGTTTTGCTCATGTTTCCATAATTCCTCCTCCCCCCGCAATTCAGAAAATTATTTTCAAGTCTGTTGTTACTAAGTAATTGATCTTACTGAAATTATGGACCCAATGGGTGACATTATTTCACCACACACATCTGTTACTGGCATCACTAGACTGGATCTCCGTAACTAGGTCAGAAGCACTATTTTATTATAGAATTGGTTGCCAGTATTGAATAATTTTATCTGTCTTCCAGTGGGTGACCTGTGATCAGCGAGCTGCAAGGATACAAGGATAGCACTGACTTCATTTTTCAAATGGTCCCATGGACATCCAGTCAGCAGCATGTGAGAGACAATAAACAATTAGTGTTTGCTTGTGTGTCTCAGCAGGGCTGATGCAGAACAAACCCAAACTTTTCAACTTGTCTATATAACATCATAGAAGTCATTGATATTTTGTTGCATTGAATCTTTTTCTATTTTCAGAAGCATACTCAGAACTGTATTTATTATTCATATTCAAGTCCTGGCTCAAAACACACTGTGCTAGTCTTCTACAAAACACTGATGAAAGATGGTTCTGGATCGCAGAATTTACAGTCTACAAGACAGATGAAAGATGAATATAAAGAAGCCTGCACTGAGGAACATGACTGCTCAGAGTGCCAGGAACTGTCTCAGTGCAGTGATTGCTAAAGAGGTTAAACCAGTCCCTACGCTCATTTCACCTCATTTTTAAGTGAGAACGTTGTTGAGTGCCAGGTTTTTGACATGGAGAACACGTTCCTTGAACTGCACCTGGGATACACCCATCTCAACAAAACTCCCCAAAATCAGTAGTTTAAGATGCTAATTAGCCTTCTGAAAGAAATTATTGCAGTCACTTCCCAGCTCATTTAGATTCGATTTGGTGATAGACGAGAAAAGGAAGTATAAGGGATAAGTGAGTTATACTACTTACAAGACAAATTACTTAGAAAGGCTGGGTGTTTTTTTTCCTGAACCCCTGTCACTTAAAACCTCCCAACAGATTATTCTATACGAAATTATTCCTGGATGAATGCCTTGGTTGTGTGTTTCCTTTTGTTTTCTCTTTGTAGTTTCTGTTAATTTTATAGATGGAAACCAACACTGCTAATCTATGTCATTGTTTTCTATAATTTCTGTCCAGATCCAATAAAAGATATTATTGTTACGAAGTGCATTTCTTTTTCATGCCCTCATGCTTTCTGTAGTGTTAGACAAAACTATGATAAATCTAAGGGTGGTAATTATGTTATTCAAATTATATATTAAGCTTCCAACGGTAGTCACCCTAGACAGAAACAGAAGAATAGAGACTCATAATTGTACCCCTTTTCTTTTCCTCCTTTTATTTCAGAAGAAAGCCTCTGCAATAGGTTATTCACCTTACTATTTAATTAAGCTATGAAATCAATATTAAGCTACAGTTTGCTTTTAGTACTATTCAGCTCTTTTATTCCTTCAACGATTTTAAATTCAACATCTGGATGATCGGTCTGAATTGTTGGTACTGTACCAGAGCAGTTACTGTTCCAAGGCTTAAAAAAAAATGTGGGTGTGTGGATATGCACAAACTACCACTGGTCAGCTCCCTCTTGAAGATGAGCATATTCTGCCAGGAAGTAAGTATTTCCCCCACTGACACACCAGTTCCTTCTTCATTTTTCAAGATAATTAAATTTCATAGGCAGCTTTATTCCCCCAACCCTTCTCCAAGAGAACAGAGACACTACATAATCTATGGTTTTGTTATGACACACACTGAATATTTAGCTCACTTCCTCACTTTTCTTCTCTCTCAGCAATACCTTTTACCAATTTCCCCGTCTCTGTACTTCTGGGCGATCAGACCCCTAAAATTTATAGAAAAGGTTTACAGATGAGCTAGACCTAGCAGGCAGTGCATTTTGGGTATAAATGAAGACTTAGAGGTCCAAAAAGATCTCAGTGAAACACAAAATTCCTGATTTACCAGACCATTTCCAGAACACACACCTCTACTTCTTCAGTAGGGAAGGCGGAGGTATGCAAAGGAGGGGAGGGCAGGGGGGGAAAAATTACCACAAAACCAACAAAAAAAACCCCAAAGACCCCAAACATGCAGACAAAATGAAAAGCAAAGGGGACAACAGAAAAAACAAAAACAAAAAACCCACAAAGAAACACCAAAAAAAATTTCCCCACACTTGCTGTCTCAGACCAAGCTACTAAGAGAGGCAATTTTTTTAAGCTCAGTTTTCTCCTGCAACTTTGTAAGACAGCTGAAGGTGCAAAAAAAAAAAAAAAAA